>JAZGTH010000076.1:3205000-3222500 GCA_036877525.1 Chromobotia macracanthus | reverse complement strand
TTAATGAGTCTTATTCTGTTCTCATCTTGGTTAAAAATGTGTAAAATAATGTGTTATCTACTTGCATTATACACTTCCATGCAAAGCATGCTGGCCCAGTTTCAGCAATGCTTTAACATCACGGAAACCATTCGAGTTATCAAGCCATTTTTATTGAGTTAATAAAATATTGTTTAAAATAAACAAAAGCACATTTTTAAGTTTAAATTACAATTTTAAATTAATGTAATTATAAGCCACATTGTATCAGCACAACTCTTCCAAATAAAGTTTGTCACTTAGGGTAGCTTAAAATCATTAAACTATTTTTCTAAGTAATGCTGATAGACTTCCAGAATTATTTTTTAGAGTGTTTTAGTTCCTCTACCTCTACAAAAATGTTCAAAAGTTGTCTTAAGACAAACCAGTAAACTAAAGCATTTGCTACATTGTAACAATCATTATGTGTTGAACAGATCCACGTTTTATTCTGTTTTATTTCTGTTATGCATCTTACTTATCATCTTAAAGATCACAAATGAACCACTTTTTATTCTTTTTATACATAATTAAATTAATTAAATTAACTTTAAATAAATAAAGTGTTTTATGCCTTATTTCTGAGCCAATTTAACATGTCTGAAAAAAATATTTTTATTAATAAAACTCAGTACTCAGTAACAAAATCAGTACTCGTCAGCTGTGAGTTTTTAACACATTTATTTTTAAAAAAGTAAAATGACGACTGTCTTTGTGTCTGTGGATATTTGTCTTGCACATTTTTTCTGCTCCATTTAGAATCAGTGTTGCACAGGACAAAAATGGCAACAGCAACATATCAAAACGTAGTTCCTTTGTTAAACCCTTTTCGCAGTCAAAGGAGCATTATGGGCCTCCATAATGATCCATTATGAGACATTTTGAGACAGATGATTCCCGTGCATGCAAACTGCAAGTCTCCATCTAGCCAAGTGAGTGGAGCTCCTGTTCTTCTGTACAGCACAAGAGAAACAAGCTGAAAAAATAACATTATTTCCTTGTTCTCAGAGATGTCCATTAAGTGTGAGGCACAAGAGTGCCGGTCTAGCCTCCGAGTCGCTGACCCTCTCCCCAGGCAAAGCCTCCAGGGCGCTCTTCAGGGAGAGGGTTGTAGTTGGCATCTTCCTCTGGTGTATCAAACAGCATTTTACTGGAAAGACAAAGATCAGATTTACTTATAAACAAACCCACAATGTAGTTTTCATTTGAAGCTATTACATTTTTTTTTAGATTTAGGTTTTTATTGCATTTGTTTTTTACATACAATAAAAGCCTCTGAACCTAAGAACCACAAAGTTAATCCATTATATCACAAGAACCATTTACATTGATCTGTTCCTCAGACAAAGCTACTAAGATGATGTATGTATGAACTAATTTTATGGTTCTTGTGGTTAGAGACTTTTATTCTATAGAAAAAGCTGTAATATTATTCAAAACATCACTTTTTGAGTTCCACAGAAAAAAGACTGTTGCTTGGACTAAAATAAGTGTGAATAAATAACTTTATTCACATTAGAGATTATTTATATAATTTTTATTATTTATAAGTAAACCTTAAAGGCCCTTCACTCTCACAGCAAAGTTTTCACAGTGGCAGAACAAGCTCAAAACAGCCGAGCCACGGTGAACTGTTTGTGACCAGTAAAATTGTATTTACATATGCAACAGGCTGAATAAAGAAATTAACCATTAATCCTCCTATCTCCTATGCCATCCTTTTGGACCAGTGTCTGTTTTAAGTTCTGTAACAGCCAGTGTTAAGTTTTCCTTAAAGTCGACACTGCCGAGATCAAACAACCAAAACGAAGTGAAAACCGCTATAAATTTGGCCAGATTGTGTTTAAAATTACTTCATGCTTGTTTGTTTGTCACTAGTCACCTTTTTTAAAATAATAATATGCTTGAAAGACATAAAAAAATAATAAAAGCAAAATAAAAGCCAGAATGACTCACAGAATGGAAGGAGTCCTCAGCCATCTGCCACCACCTGGTTGATTGGGAAACACATCCTCCAGAAAAAAATAAACGTGTCCCACTGCAATGCCTTGAGTTATGAAAGAAAACATGAACTTACAAACTCATCTGTAAGGGGCTTTATCAATGCAAGTGTCTTCACAAACAAATGGCAAAATAAATTCATAAATATAAATATACAATATCCACCTAAAAGATCCACAATAATGGAGTTTCCCAACAGCAGAGAGAATCCCATGAGCACCCAGGGAAGGAAGGGTGCCTGGAAATTCAAAAGGCCAAAGAAGTTCATGCGCACATTTGGGTTCCGTCTGCTCCACACGTACACCAGCATAATAGTGAAAGCTTGACCCAGAAACACAAGACTTACAAACGTGCCAAATATCTGCAACCCATTAAGAAAATGAAAATATATGTATTTGGCCACAAATATTGAGAAAAATGCAAATAGAAGTTTTTTATTTTTAGATGCCTTGAAAGTAGGGACACACATTATCTGTCATAGTAATGTGGAAGATGGGGCAGAAGATACGTTTGAGACATTTGTTTTTTTTAAACAGCAAATATGTCCATATGTTTGACTTGCAGACAGTGTATATCATTCTTTATGTGCATGACATTTCTCAGAAATGGGAAATGTCATGTTTCATTGTTGTGATATCAATAGTACATATATAGACTTTGTCGTCTATACGTGATAAAAATAATACAGTTTTTTCCCCATTATTTTATGGACTAAAAGAAGAAATAAGGGGAAATATGACATATGAGATATTCCTGATGAGCTTTGTGAGACTCACTCTATAAGCTGTTCATAGTTAACATGTAAATATGCCCACATAAAACTATTGATCAGCTATATCAACACCACCACTGCAACACATATGTGCAGTACATGTGAAGGATACGGTCATGAGAAGGCCACCAAAGAGAAACATAAAGACAAAGTCAGCAGTTCGGCCTCTGAAGGAGCCCTCCTCCAACATCCGGCAGTACCGGTACCTGTGACACTCAGTTTAAGGACTAAAACCTTCATAAACAATTTCACATACTGTCCACATAATGATACATTGCTTTAATATGCTGTAAATACATTGATTTTATAATAAGGATACAAAAATATCATGTTAAACAAGAAATTGAAACCAACTGGACCAAAAAACAGAAAGTTTGTTATTAGCCGCCATACCTGTGGATGAGAAAATATTGCCAATGATTTGCAATGTTAAAAATAAAAGCAAGACATTCTCCATAAGAAACAACAATTATGACTCAAGTCACCCCAAAACAAAACTCACCTGATAATTCTTTAATATTAAGTCTGGATTGAAGTAAAGCTGGAAAGGCGTGATGAGTTCTAATTGCTGTGAACACAAAGTAAAAATCACAACAAGTGTGAGTGACATTTTCACACGTCCACTTCATTCACACAGAACTTCCACAGCTTCACTGAGGTTAAACACGGCAGATGAATGGAGACACAAGTAACACAGAAAGCAACAAGCACATCAGAGTCAGACTGAAAGACTTCACCCACTTAAACCTTAACATCCATCCCTCTGAACAAAGCTTCACTGCATTTAATGTTCGTGTGTCCAGTTAACATCACAGAGGGATGGCAGCCCTGCTTTAAAACCAGCACGCAACATTCACTTAAGAAAGATCTGTTCGTTCGTGTGGCTCACCACGGCGGCTGTGGTGAGCACGCAGGCGGTGGTGTAAGCTCTGGTCACCGCGGGAATCTGTAAATATTCCTGTCGGATCGTCTGGTACGCCATCTTTCCCAGCGACACGGTACTTCCGGCACCTTCTTGACACGTCATCACCTCGACCAGAGGCGAGTTCAGCGCTCGACGCTCCTCATTCGTCAACCCGCTTCGAGCCTCCGGGCTCCGATTGGTCAGCTTTAGTGTCGACGTCCCGGTCAATGAACGTACGGCATTATTTGATTGGTCGGTGAATGTCGTCATCAGACGTGCGGAAGTTTATTTGGACCGTTTCACGTCGACGCCGCCCGTAACGTCACAGATGAGCGACACGGGACGCGTAAATCACGTATTTTGGCTGCATTCCGCTTGAATCTCAAAAGGGCGAAATGTAATATTTAATATAAATGTAATGAAGATGAAGATGAGGAGTATTACTTTTAGGCGTTTTGCAGTAAGCTCCCGGTCACTTTAATCCGCTTGTACTGACACATGAAGAGGACTGAACTGCGCGCGGGCTGCAGACATGGCGGAAACGACACCTGATCAGGATTTTAACCTCCATCATCGTCACCATATATTTAATCAGCACGTTAAAACGCGACTCTTTCAACCACATCCTGGTCGCTGTCGAGTCCGTGACTGCGGGATGAAGAGCTGGAGGAGGTTTAATAGTTCATACACAAACAAGCAACAAACATACAGGATGACTTTCAATGGCACAGCGATAGAGATGTGGTGTAATGACACGATCCACCCACCAGGGGGAGGCAGTCTGATTCTGCCAACACTGGTACAATCACATTAACACACAAGAGGCAGGATCAGTCCAGCTTCAAAGCAATACATTTGTAATCGGCCAATTTTCCTCGGATGTTTGAAATGAGGTCCATCGTTGAGTTTTCTCATTTACGATTCACTACCTTTGATGTTCAGTCAGATCTGCTTTAGATTAGTCCAAATTTCCCACAGGGCCAAACCAATGTCTCCACAGCCTGGCTGGCTTTGCATTCGAACAGCAAGTTTCATGTTGTTTGAAAAGATCTTTAAAGTCCTTCCCTTGATGTTCAGAGGATGAGCGTTCACATTGGGTTGTACAGAGTGTTTACACTGTTTAAGTAGATGCTACGTGTCAAAATATACATCTAACATTAGGAAAGAACAGAATGGGCTCACATACTTGTATTGGCCATAACTGTACATAATACAATTTTGTTTTTGTATGAAGAACTGAATAATGTCTTTGTACAGTGATGCAGTTTTGTGCATGAACAAAATCATCACTATATGATGCAATAATTATAAGGTAATAAGATTATAAGATAATAATAAGGAACAAGTCCAGTCTACCTGCTACACAGTTACTTTAAGCAGCAAACAGTGTTACACTACAATATATTTTTGGTCAGTGATTTGATTTTTCTGGTGAAACATCCTATATTTACATGACGAGACAAATTTGCCTGAGAGTTTTCAATAGTCTGGCTTGTTTTCAGAGAATATTTAAGCAATGTCACACAATAGTGCTCTTGATTCTTTATGGCTGTGCATTTGACACAAAGCCACAGCATTTATTATCTCACTTCAAGATTGTGTTTAGCAACTGAAAATAAGACAGACTGAGGCAAAATGCTTGTAGGGTTCATATACATTGCCCGGAAAAGCATCTTAATGGCTTATCAAATTTAGTTTTTCAAGTAAAATCTTAGTGGATAATCTCAGAAGGATAGTGACACATGTCATGTAACAATATAAAAATACTAATTACAAATATGATTCTGTAGTTTTCCACTGCATAGGGTAAATGAAAACTGGGCAACTGCATAAAAAAGGTTTTTTAAATTTTTATATTATTTCTGTCCAAGGTGAAAATCCCGAAGGATAATGCTATTCACATGTAAAAATGAATCGTAGCATGGACAGTGGAGAATGTGGATTTGCTGGAGGGCATGCATTTAAACAAGGACTGAGAGACATGCCTGAGACAGTGAAAGATTGGCTGCTGTGAGGGATGGGTGGATTAGAGGAGGGAGGGGCCGTGCAACCTGTCCAGCACCATGTCTGCATCTTTCATCACTCATTAAAGGCGTATTCAGAGCAGCTGGGGCCATCCAAGAAAACGGCATGCTGGATGGAGGCGTCACAATCCAGACAGACTGCCCTCAGTCCCCCCTGCCAAGTCAGATTACTGGGGTCTACCAATAAAGACCCCTTATCTCCACATACCCACAGCACTAACAAGCTGGAGTCAGAAAGCCCAGCTTGGGCCTGAAGATACCAAGGTGATGAGTTATTAGAGAACAGCAGAGTGGAACCAAGCTAAATTTAATAAGGTTAAGATGAGATCTGGTGATTAAGACAGACTAACTACATTTGCACACACTGAAACCCACAAATCATAGCCCATCATGTCACAGAGCACAACATGGTGGTGAAAGACTGCTCTTTAGTACTTTACCCTTGACCTGTGTGTGCAGATCAACAACATGTTACAAGTTGACATTTGACTGCCAGCTTTTCATTGTGTTGCAAATAACAGTCATATAGTCTATCCAGTGTTCCTAAATCACATTTATTTCATTCTGCAGTGAGTGGCCTAAAATTAAAGTTAGGTTCTGAAAGTAAACATCAAAGGTTAGCGGTCATTTCATTTATAGACCAAAGTCTTAACAACGTAAGAAAGTGCTGCAGTTAACAATAAATAAAACATGCACTTCTGCCTTGAAAAACCCACCCCCCGACCATGGATACGAAAGACCGTCTCCACCAGAGGCAAACATGCTCGAGTGTGTGAAGTTCAAAGCTTTTCAGCTTTTAAAAAAAATCCTCTTGTGGTACAAATGGAGAAAGAGAAAAAGGCTGAATCTGTTTCATTTCACTTAACTTGCAGAACACTAAAAAACGTCTCAGTAATTATATGAAACTTTAGGGTCCCTTCTGATTTATGAATACCAGATCATTTGCGCCAGGATTGGTGAGACTTGTCGCATTTTAAATCAGTCACATTAAAACTTCAGTATTTTTTAAGGTAAGATTAGACTGTGAGACACGTCATTATAACCAGACGGCTTATGCAGGCAATCAATAGAGTCTTGAAGCCCTGCTCTGCTTGAACAGCAGATCTACTCCATGCTGCAGAATGAATCAATTCTGCATACAAATTATCCATGTTTTAAACCAGATAAGGGCTGAATGTATCTATACATACTGATGCAATATTTTGCTCCTACTGGAGTATACAATTTATTTACCAGTAATGTGTGATATTCCCAAAAAAGGGAATATAAAAAGATCATGTAGAGTGTTACATTTATTTGTACTATTGAGTTGCTTGTTTTAGTGCAGTTTTTTAATTCTTTGATGCAGCACAGCTCATGTTATGTCCCCAATGCATCGCATCATCGCTTCAGATACTTGTAATGTTGGGGCTGTTTGAATCATTTGATGCAGGGCCTCAGAGTTTCATGAAACTATTGATTTCAGTAAAAGAGGGTATCATACCTGAGCCCAAAATAATCTCTTTCTGCCCAAAGGGCACATCCAGGTTGCTTACTGCAGGTGTGTTTGTAAGGTCTTTGTTCAATATGTCTTGTGCCTAAAATAAATGATTTTGACTGTGCTAGGGCTGCCCACCTGGGTCCTGACTGAAAATTGTGTCTGAATAGTTATTTATATTTAGTAACTATTGATATTGCTAAGGCAAGTATCTTTTCTGCTGTTGCATACTTAGGGTTATGAACAATCCCACATTGTTTATGATATAGACATAAATAAGGATTCTTTTTAAGGAGAGGTGTGCTATAAAAAAATCAAGACAAGATATTTAGTTTTTGCAATATAAAACACACCAAATAAAACACTGGACTTACATTGGAGGAGGGATCCAAGTAATTTCTTTGGACCTGAGTATCATAGAGACTCTTAGTAATGGACTCGGTCTGGGGCTAGTAAGCAACCAGCTATAACACTATAGCAACCATATAGAAACAGCCTAAAAACACTTACACCTTAACAGGTGCATAGCAACTCCTTGGCAACCACCCACACATAAACAAATCAAGTTTTTCTACTGTGTTATCAAACCAAATAAAAGCACATATCCATTGCATTTCACTTGCATCAGCTTTCATCACACTTACAGTGTTGGTAGAGATATTCGGGGCCTCCCAGGCAGCTTTTTTAATCCCTAAAAATCTGGGTGAGGAGCATTTCCACAGCGTGCCCATCCCTTGGCCTTCTGGCCACAAGCAACAGGAGTGCATTGTGGGAGGGAGAGCAATCTTGGCATATTTGGGAGGACAGCTGGTGACAGACTGTTTGTTCTTCAGAATGACAGCCTGGCACAGTCAGGGAGAGGTCACCTTCTCCACGTCTCCATGGGCTCTGAGAAGCCTCAGATTCAGACTTGTTGTTGTATGTACTGTCTTCCATGTTTCTCTGACACTAAATATAACATATTGGCACCAGGTAGCAAAATACGTGCAGAGATCTTATACGTGCCTGATCTTATCGGTTAGCACCAACACCGGATAAAACACTGGAAGAAATATCTCATCCATCAGGATCTTAAGAGGATTAAGACAGATGGCAGACAGAAATATTTTGTTTAAGCAAAATATGATGATAATTAAATTATACTTCATATCCTGTTTCTTTGGATTTAGGTGCAGCATAGCTGGTCAGCATATGTTATGTTTTGAATGTCCTCCAGCTTTGGAAGCTAGTGTCCCATTAAGCTTCTCAAGTAGTTTAGCCAACCAGACCACCTTGATCAATCAGCTTCAGGGTCATTCTCAGAAAACTGTGTCATGCGTGTGGCCCCATGACTTACTACTGATCTAATCAACAGAATCTTGAACTTATTCACATTATTTACATATATATTTACATGTTTGAAAAGACAGATGTAATGGGTTATTAATATTTGCTTTAATCTTTGTGAATTTGTGATCAATATTCGGTATTTATTGTTATTTCCAAGGCTGTAGCCAGATTTTTGGGATTGTGAGTCATTTAAAAATCAGCCCTGGAAGAGCTCATATTTGTTGGCCACTAATATGAATTTGGGAGGACCCCTGTAGTGCTCCCCCAGTGTCTATAGAGGTTATGGCTCTGGTATTTTGACAGTTTTGTAGCATCTTTAAATAAAACGGTTAAACACAATTTTAACTACAAATAGCACTGTTTCTGAAACAAGCTAATGGACCACACCGACCAGCACCAGTTATCATAAACTATATTATGCTTGCATGAAAATTCAGTGGCATCCAGGTCTTTTCAGCAATGAGGGTGTGGCTGCGGGTACACACCACCACCCGTCACTATGATACTAGGTCAGGCCAAGCCTGTAGAGCAGCAGTAATGGGCAGCTCTAAGGAGGTGTGGGCTGTATTTTCTTTCACTCATTGAGGGGGGTACAGAGCAATATCCTGCTGCATAATTATCCTCCTTCAGACTTAACAAAGGACCCGTAATGACAGCCCTACTGGCACCTTTCCAACTAGGAGCATACAAAGACATAGGACATGGGGGGGGGCACAAATGTCTGTCTGAACAGCTGAGGAAATTTTGGTTGCCGTAATGTCATATTTATTTGTAATGTTATGGATGTATTATGGTAGATATTTATGTGGACGGATGCATTTATGTGTGTGTGTGGATGTCTGGGTGTGTTTTTGTATGTAATGTGTAATAAAATGGGGCGTGTTGGGGACTCGGGCTGTGCTCCAATTTTAAGGTGGTGGCCCTGTTACTTACACAGCGTTAACTGTGAGAATTTTTGATGCGAAATATCAAAGTAAAACTATCCCTTGAGGTCACACTGCCAAGCTACTGTAATTAAAATACATGCCACCAAAAGCGTTCTGTTACATGAGCAGGAAGCTTGAAGGAGAGATGCAATTTACATCATTTAATATTGTACCGACAAAATGTTGCTTTACAAGTATTTCCAGGGAATTTCGGATTGCATTTATTTAATTTGTTGCGGGTCATGCTTTGAATTGTTGATGTGATGTTTGGTAGTTGCTGTTGAAAATGCAATAGGATAAATTTCTGTCTGTCAACGTAGAATTTTATTTACACAGGCTGAAAACCATGAAATTAGTTTTCTAAAAATACAATAGTAGGTGAAAAGCTTGTATTTGAATGAATAATATATAGCATAACATCGGAATGGCTGCAAAAATCAATTTGGTTTTGATCAAAAACTCTCTGTTTGCGATTTGTATTAATAAACCCTTGTCGCCTGGATCGTGGCCAAGCTTTAATGATGCAGGCAGATCAGGTTAAGTGATACATTGTATGTGTCTCATTATCTTTAGTAATGCTATATAAACATCAACAAAGGACTGGTTGACAAACAATCTCCATTTAATGATATTTTCACGCTACTTAGTTTGCATGCTACATTCTACACACATATGCATTGAGGTCAGAGACCCATCATTTCCACACTTGAAGGAAAAACCTTTATGTCAGCACCGCAATGCCTGCAGGCGGATGCCATCTGTAGAATTATGACACTGGCATCTAATGGGAGCACTTTCAAGACCTGCCCTACCTAAGAATGAGTCTTTACTATGTGGTTTGGGTACAGGCCAAGAAATATCAGAGAGACACCTGGTCAACTTTTTTTGTTCTGAATTGCAGCAATGTAGTACAACAACACGTTAAACACATGCATGTTAAATTATGAGAAACTGAGAAGGCTGTGAAGAATTGTTTACTGGAAGTGAAAATAAAATTAGTTTATTTAGTGAAGGTTAATGCTTAATGAAACAAAAGTGTCATTCACGACACTTAAGTCTTAAACACTTATACAATATTTTGGTTAATGTAACTTTTTATATTTTTTTATTACGGTTAGGATTTTATTACTATATCTTTTTAAAATTGTAACATCTTTTTGTAACAATGTTAACATCTTTTTTAACACACTTTGATTGTAAGTCATCAGTCTTGTACATATTCTGTCGCTCACATCATTCTTTTAACAAAGCACATTAAATATGTCAGTAATTTGATTCATGTCATGTTCTGTTCAGCTGCCTCAGGTTACAAGTCCGCTACATTTTTCACCAGTATGTGCAATTAGGACAGTAATCAACAACAATTCTGCCATTTATTTGTTTTAACATGTCAGGTAAAACACCTTTTGCCTTGTTATGCAAAATTAATAATTGCACAGACAATTAAAGTTCAGTCTTAACTTAGTTTGCACAGAGGTAATCATATTGCAAAAATGAACAAAATGTGAAGTAAATGAAAGGTGCCAAAAAACGGTTTTCACATCAATGTTTAGAAAAAGCATTTGGTTTCCCAAAGAACTTTTCAGTAAAAGGTTTTTGATAGTACCATTTTCTGACCTGTGTATAATCTAAAGAACTTCTTTTTCACTAAAAGGAACCTTCATAAGAACCATTAAGAAACCTTTGTTTTTAAGAGTGTGTGGCCAATTCAATTCAAAAACATATGAATTGAAAGGACAGCCAGTTCTCCACTATCAGTAGTCTAATCCTGACCCTGATATTTACCGAGAAAATGACCGCTGTATGCAAAGCTGATCAGCTAACGTACATAAGATAAAACACAGTTCATGGGAAATTCATTATCTGCTCTTTATGTTAATTTTGAAACTGTGAATTGCCTTTGCTAATGGAAGTCTTTATCACATTATAAGCCTGTAAAGCCTCACACTAGTAATTTATGATTTATCTTACATGTGAGGTTGCCCTAAAGGAAGTTTCTAATGGAAGTGTCTGAGACCTCCCTTCGACTGCATATGAACTCCCGCCCCCTTAACAAAATGGCATTTCTGAAAAGCTGCCTCATTTTGGCAAAGCTCTTATCAAATAAGAGCACAAGCCAAATCTGTGCTGCTGGCTGTGCCTTTTGAACACGGCAGTCATGTGACTGATAATACCAATCTCCTGAAAATACAGGCCGTTTTGCCTCCACCCCCTTTGTGAAGGAACATGTCTCTCTCAAACAGCAAATGCTATCCACAAACAGGGGACTGTAACCGTTTACAGGGACTTGTCCCCAATTGTCCCCACCTACAAGGATAGAGTGTTAATCAGCCGGTCATCAGCCGAGATACATGTAAACAAGAGGAGTCCACAGTTGGCCTGCAGAATAAAAACTATGACATCTTTTTGCTTTTTCTAAACTCAAAGCCACACAGCTGGTTGCTGACAGGGACATGAGCCACTTAAGAGAGATCTATAGATATCAAAACAGATTTAAGATAAATAACTAGTGCTTGATTTGATTTTCACCTGCTATATAATGAAATGAGTGAAACAATCACCTAGACTAACATTAAATAGAGACAAGCCATATCAATGACCAGAAAATCATGGGGGGGGGGGGGCTTTTTTGACTTGGGTCACTAGGAAACCACCTAGCAACACCCTAGCAACCACCCACAACATCCTAACAAATCACCCACAATACTGCATAGCCCCAATAATACCTAAAGCATCAAAGCAACCACATATAATCACCCTGGCAACCATCCACAACACACAAGCATTGTGGCTTTGAGTTCTGCACAGGCAAGTATCATCCTAAATAATCTCAAATTTAGTTTCTACATGCTTTTCCACAGTAATATGACGTGCTATAAAAAAGAAATGTACATAGTATTTGCACATTTGGATTCTATCCCCCCAGAATTTTCTGTTTTGCAGTTTTGTAATTATTGCTTTTTGTCCTGAAAATCTGGTCTTTTTTGACAGCTGTTGTCTGTCTGTGCCTCTCCTCCACTCCCCTGCTCTCTCTTTTGTCTCCACCCATAGCAGCTGCGCTCCTCTTATGGGCGTCCATGTGAAGCTGGCATAAACTATCCATGAAATCACTCCACCAAACAACCCCCATAGCCCTGACTGTCTCCACTGCACTGAACAAGATACAGACCTACTGTCAGGTTTCACATTTTAATTCCATATTGAATCACATGATAAAATACAATTGGACTACAGAAATTAGGATCACACAAAATTACTTTACATTTTTTTATAAAATTACTTGTAAGCTTTCTGAAACAGGGGTTGATGTTCCAGGACTGTACTACTAAAAAACTGACAAAAGATAACATATTTTTGTAATATACTTTTTGCACATGGTACCATGGCAATACCATCTTTTTGGTCATGCCCCATGGTATTGCCATGTTATTCTTTAAAGTACCTTTGAGAAGCATGCGGCCAGAAGGTTTAATTGCAGAAGATTAATAAGAGTTCTCAGTTACGTTTAATTTAAATTACTAATAACTTCAAATTTACATTTTTTAAAGAAACTAGTCGCAAATGACATTATTGTTGACATATAGTAAGTGTATCAAGATATCGAATTATTGATGAAAGCATCTGAGTACACACTCTGAGTACATTTGGAGATGCTGAGAGCTCTTCTGAAACTAGAGAGGACTTCTGTGACTGTCTGGATTTGCTCTCCATTTAATTTCATTGTTGTCTAGGACAAACAAATGAGATATTAAAAAACTAATTCATGGTTTTTCTATCTTGGGGAAATATCATGTTACTGAATCATTACCATAGTAATTGATGAAGATTACCAAAGTTATGATTATGTAATTATTGTGATTATTATTTTTTTACTTTTGACAGAAATTACCATGGATTTGTTGGACATGTATTACAGCTATACAATAGCTTTGTATTGTGGTAATACATTTTTTTAAGACTTATAGAGTATCATGTAAATAACGTTACAAGAATTATTTAGTACAATAACATCACCACAGTGAGGTTTAGACAAGTTACAACATTTACAAATTGTTTATTTATTTTGGATTGTACAATAAAGTTCTATGGACAAATCACTAGAATAATGTTTGTGCTCCATTAATGTGATTATTTATAATACAGCTGAAGTTTTTTCTTTACATTTTATTCGGAAATGCTAAAAAAAGGACAGTTTCAAAGTGGTACTGTCTTGTGGTATGTGTGCCGTGAGCAGTGTTAGAAAAACCTGCTCACTGTAGCTATGTCTGTTTGATACACAGCCAACCTGCACCGAATTCTCCATCTGTGGTTTCTTGTCTTCATCAGTGAGCCAGTCTAATTTCAGCAGTCTGAAGTCTCACTGAGCGCAGTCAGTAGTCTGAATGAGATTGAGTATGTAGAGGTGCAGTTCACAAGCTCAAAGCACAGGGTGCTAATGACCGTAATAGCCTGCAGGCCCCTCCAAAGCACTTACAGCAATCATGGCTGTCAGTAGTTCATGGACTGTAATATTAGCCATATTTGTTTGCTGAATTGGTTATCTCCTGGGCTTTATGGCAGAGCATGTCCCTACACAGCTGAGCTCTAATTGCTTTTCTTGCTTGATGCTCGTGGCCCGTGCTGGAGGGAAAATCTTCTGATTTTGTTACCCCCATCAGGTGGAAAAATTGGGGGCCGCGTCTCCAGCCTCTCAGAGGAGCTCACAGGTTGACCTGTGCCTGCGGTCAAGTCTTTCTCCATAAAGCAAACGGTTCAAACAAAGCAGACCAGTCAGCATGTACACACTTCACATTGTCTTTGTAATGAAATGTTTTAGGTATTTATCTCCTCTGAAACATCAAATTACTTTTTTAGGAATATGTATTTACTCTGGTCCATTGAATTATTCATTTCTAAAAAGAAATTTAATAAACCTTTTTCTGAGAACATAAATGCCTAAAACATTTATATAAAAAAAGATTTTTAAATGAAATTACAAATGCTGCTTGCTGTGGCAAGCACAAGTAGACTTTTCTACACAATCTGGACTTATGTTGTTTACCTGGCATACAATAAAACATGCAAATAAAGCCTTACACACGTTCAGTGAAAGAATGACCCTAGCCATATGCTAGAAGCAGCAACCACCAAAACATTCCAGTAACTGCATATCAATGTCCTGGCAACCATCTGCAATGTTTTACACAGACACACCCATCTCACATTGTTTTCAGAAAATTTTATTTTTAGTTATGGTGGTGGTTGTGGCTTTTATTGCTTGACGGATGAAGTATTAACATTTGCATCACTATAACAAATTTTGAGTATCAAGCATGTCCCTCATTTTGTACATTTTGAGTCTCCAAGGTTATTTGGAACCATTTCCACCCCGTTTAAATCATCAAATTCTGAGAGATCAAGTGTGATTAAAAGGCTCCAGTACTCCTGTTTAATACTTCATATTGCTGTCTAAGTAGCCACCTGGGTCCCTCCAGTGTCCCAGATTTGGTCTCAAGACACCACCAAGCATCTACAAGACCTCACTATTACAAATGCCCCACCCCCTTCTTTATGGCTTTCCGCCCTCCACTTCATTCAGCCAATCAGATACCTGCATGTCGGTGCTGGTCCTCCACAGTGATTCATTAGCTAAACACAACCACTTCAGGGGCTGCTATGGCAACGGCTGGAACAAGAGGTCAACCAAGATGTCTAACTGCAAGAGTCATGTCACTGAAAACCAAATGCACACACACACATACACACAAATACTTATGCTCCTACATGCTTAAACCTCCTGGGAAAACCTTGCACCCCTTCAGCAAACAGTCACACTCATTAAATCTATTGAGATGCACTTAATGAAGTTATGAGTCTGCCGCTGTCAATAAGGGTTTGTTGGACTTATTAGAAGAGAAAGATAATTTATCAATATAGTTTACGAAGCCAATACAAACAAAGCTACAGAATCAATGGCCACGTTTAGACTGAAATATCTGCATATTGTTTATCACATGCTACTTAGTATGGGAAAGATATTCTCTGTGTTTTTAATCTAATTTTGTGTAACAATCAGGTACAATAAAAAATCGGGATTGAAATTACGTCTGGTTACTTTGGCACACAGGACATGAAATGTCATTACAAGCACACCGTGTTGTGAGATACAGCATCCCACGCAGTGTGCTTTATATTCACAGTGTACATTTTTGTAAATGTAGTAAGTCGTCCGTGTATTGTGCAAACAGAAAAATTTGACAATGCACAAAATACACACACTGCATTCTGCAGAAATACAAAGTGTATTGTCTGCTATTGTGAAGCTCTACATTTCCTTTCTCATGCCCTATAAACAATCCACCCTCATCAGCATAATCCAAGTAAAACCAGTGACTCCTCACATTTTACAAACTGCTAAATACAAGCTAGACGTAACCTTTCATACCCAGGTTTTGGAAGGGGGTTGGTCAAACTCTCATATTTCATTGTAACATTTGGCTGGGGTGAGTCTGACACCCCTGTTGTGACACACACTGCCCCTCAGCCTGTGAAACTAGAGCTGTTATGCATGACAGTCGCTGCCCTGCCCGTGCCCTGCCTCATGAGGTGGAGAATAGCCAGTCTAATCACATTAACCCACAATCATTAGGTTTTATGTTCATTCGGGAGGTAATAAGGTTGGAAATGGTTTCAATAATGTTACACCCATGCCTTGCCCTGGTGCCATGGCAATTGCTAGGGTAAATGCCTAGATCTGATATTATTGTCATTGTGATTGAGAGAAAAGCTATTCTTAACCATCAAAATGGGTATTAAACATAAGTGAAGAAAAATAGCTACAATACAGGCTTGGAAAATTGAGTATTTTTGTCCTGATGTCATTGAGAAATGATACCAGTAGGTGTGATGTTAGCCTAAAGGGGTGGTGTTGGGTGACTGTATATCCAGGTGGGGACTGCAGGTGCTGGTGGGCATGGAATCTTGTTTTTGTGAACATTTAGATTTCACACACACTCTCTCTCTTACTGCATTATTATCATAGCTGGACTGACACAATGAGGGTCTCTAAACACACAAGTCTTTTTATATAATGGGAAACGAAACACAGCTTTTGATTAATAGATAATGAACCTGAATGAATGCGAGAGGAATTTCTTTTTGCTGTTGTTTAACTTTAACAGCTTTGGCAGACATTTACAGGGTAACTTAAAAAAATAAAATCAACAAAGGATGTTTTTCAGGCTGTTTCTTTCTGTGAAACTTTATGACCAGCGGTTGTCAAGCTGTAAAACTGACAAAAAACTTTAAAATATCTTTTTTCCTAAAGTTTCTAAAAGTCATGCAAAAGCTTTTGAGACGAGAAGATGAAAATTGAAGTTGCTGACCTTTTTTTTCCATCTTTCAAACTTGGTATATTGTGATCGGTCATGAGAGATACAGAAACCAATGGCTTCTGATGTCCTCAGATCAGATTCGTATGTCAAGCGCACATAAGATTCTGAACTATGAAAAAGAAATAAAAAATATTTACATATACTACTTTTAGATAATACTGGAGAATGACTGGAACATGAATAGCAAACACCTGGAACTTACTGATGCTGGCAACGTTTTCTGACGTTGCCAGCATCAGTAAGTGTGACATCAGACAAAACATCCCCCGGTGACATTTTGTAATATACATATATATGACATTCATCATTGTGGCTTTGTGCTCACATTGTGGGGTCACTGTTCAGGTCAGATTCAAACATGGATGAACTGATAGTGAGGACAAGCAACAAACACAAAAACGATGATTCACTTGCATTTTTATATATGAATAAAGGTGCTGGAATCAAATAAAATGAGCAGATTAGCCGAAACCCTCTGTATGAACATCAACACTGTACATGATGGATTTTGCTAATGTAACACACCTGATTTAACTCAACAGCTAATCTGAGTTCTCCAAAACATTAAGTACCTTTGTCTAACCTATGTGTCTGTCTCCAATAACGGGATTGAAAAACAATGATGATCCAGCATGTTGGTCAACCAAATATATTTTGCTGGAGAAAGTTTTCTAAA
>JAZGTH010000076.1:3010000-3200000 GCA_036877525.1 Chromobotia macracanthus | reverse complement strand
AGATTGGACTGTATAAAGGTTGTGATGATTACATAACTGGGTTTAAGATATTGTGATGAAACCAAGTTTATACATAACTGTGTGATGGTTACAGTGCATTAAGATATGCTTTGTGATATTCTGATTATATTTCTGATGCACACTATCATTGGTAGGTATGATGATCCTTCTGTCGTCAAGCTGAGAAATGGGAAGGTTAGTTTTAAGTTTAAGACTTAATCTAAACTCTAATCCCATGATACTTAGCCTGTAATGAATCTTAACCAGCAGAGGGCAGCAAGAAAGAAATAAACTGGATAAAATTGATCATTTAACCTGTGGTGTTGATTGTAAACATGTATAATGCAACATGCAGTTATAAGAAAAGTGCATTTTGTTCACAGAATGTCTAATACCTGAAATTAGTTTTTAGTTGTAAAAAGGGCAGTTTACGGATGTTAAAATGTGCTGCAGTGACAACAGATTAAGTACTGATAAAGAGAACCTTATTTGTATATACTGAGTATTCTGTATGAGGTGTAAAGTACACAGCTGACAGGTGAGTAAATGAATAAACTTAATGCCTACATGCTGAAAATGAACAACCCGCATATAAATCATGTCTGTTCTTTGGTTACATGTTCTGTTCATCAAAAATGCTCATTGCCAAAAATGGAATGCCCAGCATTTGTGTAAAAACAAATAATACAGAGGTGACACGTTTACATGCATGATACATTTTGCAAACATTACATGAGCTGATATAAAACGAGCTGTTTTTAGTGGTTTCAGTGGAGGATAAGGGTTGTACATGTTTACCTCGAGTGCTGGAAAGTCAGGCAGTAACGTATAATGAATATTTTACACATGTTAGACTAGTCCAGAACCAGCTGTGCAAGATTCAGCCCATCAAATCCTTGTGAAGCCTCTATGATCAATCAAATAAGTATGACCCTTTAATTTTAATCATTAGATCTCTCACCAACCCTTTTGATCACATCCCTGAGGGCATGTTAGCTGATCCGTGTACTAAGATTTTTCATATAGTGATGGGGGGAGACACAGGCTAGACAGCCACTAATCTAAAGTTCTGAGTGCAGCTCAGCCAAAACAGTGCCATGGAATTCCTTTGTTAAAGGCCCCTATATCCGTCTGTTAGCTGACTGGGAGATGGTAGTTAAAGGTGTACATGTCTAAGACCCACAGGTGGGTTCACAGGATCAGATCTTTATGTGATAGAGTTCGCTTATATCAGCCGTTTGTGACTTTGCCAGTTGTTTCCTTGAAAAGCATAGCAGTCTGTTTATCTTGTCTTCATCTGAGCTGTGTTTGAACAGGAGAAAACAATGAAGTTTTTCTAGAATGAAGAACCAGTGCCTAGCCAGGCTGTGAAAGAAATGCCACAACAGTTTGGATGACATTTTGTGCTGGCTGTGGTCTTGGATGCCCTGTGTTACATTTTAGGTGTAGTCTGGGAAATGTCAAACCTGCTGTGGCTACAGGCAGCCAGTGGCTTTAAGAGCTGCCAGTGTACAGTACGTACATTTCGTTCAACAATTCATGTATTCATGAAATTACAGGCAAACTGTATGTGGGACAACCTGTCATAGTACATTAGGCATTAAAGTTTTGATCCAACTAAGAAATGCATTTAAGCCATGGGCTTATGTGGAGTGATGTGGTGGGGTGTTCATCAAAGTCAGATGTGTAGACTGACCACATTAATGAAGCATGACACTGAATAACAGTCATCCAAGTGCAACAAAGGGGGTAAGGAATTTACAGTGGACAGATTCCGGCTCTCGCTTGCCCCTCTTTCTCACAGAAGCAGGCAGCTTTCTCATTTTACAACACTGTACAGACAATGCAATTCAAATAATGATGGTCACAATGAAATTGTTTTTGGGCTGTAGGTTGTGCAATGTTTTCCTGCAACAATGAAATGTAGAATAGTTAGACAACTTTATCCTTTGCTTTAAGACATGGAAGGTACAGGGACATTTCCAACACAAACACTAATTTCATTTGAATGCTTACATTTGTCAAAATTATCACCTTTCAGATCAATAGCAATTATACGCTTCACTCAGCAGTGTTACAGACAGCTGTAGACAGTTTTTTTAATGCCATTTAAATAAATGGGAAATACATAGTATGTCCTGATAAAAGGCTTAATTTTGTGGACCATGTCCCCAGTGATTCTTCAGCTTTATCTCATTATTATTCTTCACACTTATAACCAGCTTAGCACACCCTTCCAAAAAGCAACATCCGAACGGCTGAACGCCACCCGTCATTTTTGGAGAATCCCATCTGTGGGGTACATCACTGGCCAGGAACAGATCTGGGATCTGGCAGAAATCCACACAATGCAAGGGGGATTTTGGAAGTCCTCAGATAATGGCTTCTCCACAATCTTTTCCTAAATCACGGCTCCTAACCCCCACACCCCAAACTTCTCCATCTTTATCACTTTCCTTCTTTTTCTTTCCCTCTTGGTTTATGATGAATCCTCGGACAGCTGCAAACACCTGGTGGCTAACTCATTTTGCGAAGCAGATGCTTTTTCTGGAAGTGAGTTTTTGGTGATGTGTATGCGTGCGTGTGAGTTAGTAGGTTGCTCGTGTTACAGAAATCATACACCGCAATAGTAGCACCTCCAGTCTTGCTGTTGGCCCCCTTCCCCCATGGTCATAGACGCCTCCTCCCACATCTCCCCCATGCGCACATGCACTTCAATCAGGCTTGGCTACCAGCCCGTTCAGAGGCAGCCTGGAGCTTCAGGCCTTCATGTGCTTTACTTACTCCGGAATCTGTATTGATTTTTGCAGCAGACATTCTTGCTGTTGTTTTGTTTTGGTGGTTGTATCTCTATGTAATCTCCGTGGCCACGTTTTGTCAATAGCTTGGCAGGTTTACTGCAGGTTTTGTAAAGTTTAAGTTATAAGTTATATCAGTTATGTATATATAAAATGTAAACTTTACATCAGCTTTATGAGCGGAACGCTTATCTGAGAAATATGCAATATGTTTATTGAGCACAATTCACAGCTGAAATTCTCAGCTAAAAATCTCCAAATGCACAACTTGGCACATGGATTCTGTCTTCTGAGCATTCAAAATGGTGTCAGGTGGTTTTAACTGTGAAAGAAAGAGCAGAGACAGTGCTGGTTTGGACAGACAGAGAGTGCACAGGGATGGAGGGGCTCTCTGTTCATTCTCTGGTGTTGTGTGATATTCACAAATATTCATAGTTCAAATTCCTGAGACCTAGAAACCAATGAAATAATACATTTTTTATTTATTAAAGTTCTTCTTTTCCTACTTTTATTTATTAAAACATGTTATATCATTATTAGTCATACACAGCAGTCATAATAGTTATTACAATTCAAGCCTAATTGCATAAAAAGCATAAAGTCACAGATTCCTGATCTAGAATTTTATTTGGTATCGGAGACGATACAATACAAATATCAGATCTGACCTGTTGCTTACAGGCCTAAGTTTAAATATCACATATAATATTTTGGTTTCTAGACATGGCTGAAGTTTCCCCAATTCAAAAGAGTTTTTTAGACCTGTCCAGTTCCTTAGAAAGGTAATAGCACAGCTCTCTTCAGCAAGCAGTTTGGGGTGACTTACACTCAGTTTACCCTAAATATATAAGCTATCTTAATAATGACTAGACGATAAGGGCTGGTTGTAAACACCCAGAAGCCCCCAGAGGCCATGTAATAATATAGTTTGCTTCCATTGATTTCTTGTGATCTTATCATGACAAAAGTTAAACAAATTATCCTTGTTTTAAATAACCCTTATCTATATGTTTATAGGTTTATCTATAGGTTTATATATAGGTTTTTAACAAACCTATCTTGTGTTGTCACGATGAAACAGGACATAACATTTTTTTCAAAATTCTGTTTAATACCATTATCATTCAGAAACTCAGGTGTCAGGTGTGCCTGGCATGTGATCCTGCACACGTCTGTAGAATGGCATGACACGTATGTCAGAGCTTTTTGAAATCATATCAAGACATATGTCATCCTATGTCCGTATTAGAGTATCTTTAGAGACAAAGGAACTGTCAGGGTATTTATTGTCCTGCCCTTCTGAATACTGGGGGGCAAAAATTCCAGCAGGAACACCCCATCCCTCGGGTTTCTTTGTTCTCAAGGTTACAGTATACGCCTGCTGCCATCTTTAACTCTCAGCTGTCCACACAATAAATAATAAAAAACATCATTTAATCAAGTCATTCTGTGGAACATGGGGAGAAATTCTAAAGGCTGTTTATGTTGTTCTTTTTCATGCCTTCAGCCTTCAGTAAGACTATCCAATAAAAAATCACACTTCAAAAATATCATAAAGGAGGTCCATACAACTCTTTAGCTATATTCTAAGTCTTCTGAAGTCATACAATAACTTTGTACGAGAAAAAAATTAAGATCTAATGTAGGTCTATTTCTCTGTCATATTCATGTCATATTCAGCTGATTCTGATTTAAGGTATTGCTCATGACTCACGTGGACCACTTTTATGATACGTTTTAGTGGTTTTGTCTCCTTTTTGAAGCTTAAGCACTTTGGTTTCAATTGTGGAGAAAAGAGCTACATTTCTCTTTCAGTAGTAAGTTATATGGGTTTGGAACAATGTAAGGGT
Source organism: Chromobotia macracanthus (assembly GCA_036877525.1). Taxonomy (NCBI): domain Eukaryota; kingdom Metazoa; phylum Chordata; class Actinopteri; order Cypriniformes; family Botiidae; genus Chromobotia; species Chromobotia macracanthus. The sequence goes on along the minus strand of JAZGTH010000076.1, from coordinate 3,195,352 downwards.
GAGTAAATGATGACGGAAATATTATTTTTGGGTGAGCTGTCCCTATCTATCATACATCTTTTCAGTACTGTATGTTCCTGCACACGTCAGATGTGCGGGCAAATAATGATGGATGAGTGATGTGTAAACAGTCTAATAAATACCTCTCTGGCAAAGCTTAGTGCTCAAATCAGAAAAACAGAAGTAAACAGAATGTTCCTCGTCTCAGAAATGTGAAATGTCATCCAAAACCACACGAGAAATGTTTGTTTCTTTCTGTGAGCTACATCTTGTTGGAGTCAGCTTTTGGGGGGTGTGGGGAAGCCCAAAAGTAGCCTTTATTTCCGCTGTCAAAGATATACCAACACCCCTGTTCCTTGTCTGAGGTAGACTTCCCTTTTCTGACCAGAAGATTGTCGTACTGAAAGGCCATGTGCTCCACAGCAGTTCATACTAGTTTCTGTTGTAGTCTGCAACACCCACCGCTGTGGGCACTGTGCCAACATTCTGCTTTCAGCAGCCCCCTCTTCATTCTTTCTTATACTCCTCATAGATCTGCTAATCAAGCATAGTGGGTCCATACTGGCATGTTCAGAACCTAGATAGGAGAAGTGTACATATGCATATTCATTAATGATTTCCCACAATGCATTGCCTCACTCAAACACTGCTGTTGTGGTAATGCAGGTCTTTGTAGTCACTCTCAGCTGGGAATATGGGTGGTAATGAAGGCCTGTGTTTGATATGGTGGTATTGTACTGTAATTTATAGGCATTCTTAAGCAACAGTGTAACTGAATGAAACCTGCAGTAGTACAGTAATGTTTCTTTGTGCCTTTTATATTGTATGATTTGTATGTCACAAATTCATAGAACATAAATTCACAAATCATTTTTTTTTCTGTGTTTGGATTGTAAACAATTAAAAATAATCTAACATTTGCATGAAGTCAGGTGCACTTTGTGGCTTATTTTGGAAATCTAAGGTTAGTTTACATAACTGTAATAATAAAATAATGTCCACACCACTGCAGGGATAATGTTATGTTTATTCTAGGCTCACACACTGCAGTCAGTCAGCCAGTCAGATTATAACTAGCAGTTTCAACAAGGTTTGTAATTTATGTGTGTAATATGCATCAGTTCAGTGTGTTCTTGGTTATGCTATACATACATAAAGAAGAACCCACACATACTACATAGCTATATATAAAAACAAATCCACATAATGCTTACATGTCATGAATGTGATGTGACCACTAGCTGTCTTACAGTATTTAAAAAGTACCCTAGAAAGTATGTGCCCAGTAGACCAAATGGATCATTAATGACAACATACCTTATATTACAGCATCAGCCTCAAACCGCCAATGCAGGTTAGATGCAGCAACTCTGTACATTCATATTCAAGAGTGGCCAGTTTGTTTTAAAGGTTTCCCCTCAGGTTCTGAATTTAACATTTGATATTTGATTCTTTGTTGACATAGTTTTTCTGCAGTGTAAGGTAACGTATGTCAAACATTTTACATTGAGGCCAGGCTTAATCTTTGCGGTGAGATCATTTTAAAGTTGAATATTGTACGGGGTGTCGTTTTAACATTTGAACTATTTCAGTTAATGGATTCTCTGTCATTTATTTAATATTGTGTACTCTAAAATTCCTGTCCTTTTAGAGTGTTAATATGAGATAAGGTGCCATTTATAACAGAGACACAATGTTAACAGTTTATAAGATGGGCACCAGACAGTATTACTCAAATGGAAAAAGTTATCAGTCAGTCCAGCTGGATTTAGCTGGAGGAGACGTCTTACTCAGTGCTTGTATTCACTGTGAAAAGCATTTCAGACAGGGCATGATGTGTGGAGAATGAGCACAGTGTGACAGTAATGTACTGATCAGACTGGATTATTTTACATCATGTAACTTTTGATGATCATAAACAACAGCTCATATGTAGTCTTAGCTCTGCATGTAGTGGAGAAAATCACTAATGAGATTCCTTACAATTTTTAAATGAGATTATGAGTAAATGAATAAAAAAAAAGACTTAAAAAAAGACTCACACATCATCTTTGCTCAAGGACATGACTGGGTCTTATGGGGTGTTTCACCTGAAATAAATTTGAAACAACACAGATGAATAACAAGGCATTGATTCCTCAACCAAAGAGCGTGGAATGTTGTTTTCCCAAATAAATCAGTGTTACTCTTGCACAGAAGCACAGAAATCTCTCTCTGTTCCCCAGAAAGGTACAGACCGGTGATTGAAGTGATACTGAGTATTAGCAGAGGAGATGAATGACAAATATTAACAGACACAGCTGTTGTGTGTCTCCCTGCACAAGATTTGAAGAAAACCCTTGTTTTTAAGACTCTCAGAAGACATTATAGATTTCTTCATCTTTATCCTAGCTCAGCCAGGTGTAACACACCCCTGGATCCATTTAAACTCTTCATGTCAGGACTAACCAAGTACATGCCTCTGGAAAACAGCCAGGACAGAGTTAATGTTGTCAGATGTAGTAACTGAATGGAGCATCTCAGTTCTCTCAGACTGGAAATATGTTACTATAAAACAGAATAAAAATAAATATAATAATAAATGAATAAATGCAGCCATTGGGAGAAGATCCTTTGCCCCACAATATATGCACCATGCTGCAGGACTTTATGCAGTTCATGAGTCTTTATACACTTTCTGAGTCTTCTTGGAGGGTCTTAAGGGCCTTTATTTATGTCTGATGTCTTTAACCTTTCACCTTGTAAGTGTCTCCTTACTGAGGCACTCCCACGGGCCCCTTCCTGTCCCTTAGGGGCCAGATTTATGATCTGCTTTGAAAAAGGTACCTCAGAATTGGCCTCAGGAGTCTGCACTCTCATTTATACTTCTTACATTTACAGTTAAAGGTTACATTTCTACTGGACTGAAATGCACTGAGTGAAGTGTGGTTTCACTGTCCATAGAAGCTCAATGAATGAAGATAAGCGTACACAGATAAGCTAACATTTATTTTCTTAGCTTGCCACACACTTTTATAACTTTGGTAACTATGCGAAACTCCACATATGGTGTGTTTTAGTTGGAGGATGGTTTGGTCGGAGTATGACCTTACACCTTACGATCAGATACTGCTATCTCCTCTGATATATGATATGGTATACAGAGCCGTCTGGCTCTGCTCTCATAAAAACGTAATAGATACTTTATTTTAAACATTTCTTTAGTAAATGACAGGGTGTCAAAGAGTCATGACTGGGGTTACCGTTGGGATATCAGGCCTTCCACAGAAATCAGCCTTCTCTTTCCCACTGTCCTAGTATTTATCAAAATGAGCTCTGTTTGGTTTTGGTTGGTTGGAGTGCTGCCACATATACAGACTCATGGTGGGTTATTGTGAAAACCTAACTAATCACAGATCAGCATGAAAGAGCACATTCCAGCATCTTGCTGTTGAAGACCTCCCGTCTCTTTTGCTTATGTTTAATAGACTGTAACCTTTGTGGTCTGCGTCCAATTTTCTCTCATTAAGAGTGCTCATAAATGTAATTTATATGCACGCAGTAATTGAAACGAAAACTTTTAAGGGCTTTCAAAGCCCACATTCTAAAAGTCAAATAGTTACAAATTTCTTTGTGGTATTAGCAGATTGTGGAAGAGTAGCTGTTGTTATTGTTACAGGTATTAGTTAATGAATTTTATTTTGCCATCTTCCTAAAATATTTGTGCCAATATGTTCATAAACTCACCTTGTTCCTTAGAAACTGCTGTCTCTGATCCTGTTGAGGTCTGTATTTAATTATTCCCAAAGACTCTGCTATGAACTGTCGGTTCATCATACAGTAAATTCAACAGATGGCATTGATTAAGAAACTGATTTCAACAATTATATTATAGCAGATAAATGTTTTCTAGATTTGGTTAATGATACAAATTTCACTCAGTTATGTATAATAGATATATTTAGTGTGGAGATTAAGCTAAAATTTCAGCCTGAATCCTGAAGATTGGTGATGAATCTTGTATTACCTGAATTAGATGAAGACTAAATTTTGTGGTGAGGTCCCTTAAAGGTTTTGAAGTTCCCAAACACTTCATGTTTGCCATTTTTCCTGCCTCCTGATTGATCAGTAGCTTGTCAAACAGGCCAAAATTGTATGTACACATGGCCTTAAATTTATCTCAGCATATTAAGTTAATAATCCAAAAAACGTACACATCTACATTAAAGGTTATAAATGTTAAATATGCCAATACAACGTAGTACCCTCACCTTGGTCATCGTGGTTTAACATGTTTTACCATATTTGACCCCATTCCACAGAATTCACCAAATTGTCTCCTATAATCAGCACAGAAAATGAGGGAAAAAATCACTTTAAGTAGCTCAGCAGAGCTTAGAAACAGCTCGGTTTGTTGCTGGCTTTATGAATAAATCATTTGCACGCTGTGAAAGACCTTGTTAAGACTGTCAAGTGTAAGAGTATTGACATAAGAGAGCCCCCTCCATATCTGTGATTATTAATAACTGTTTAATTATTCATTTTCTGGAGGCAGAGCAGCTAGTTGCTGCTGATCGTTCACTTTTAAAGACATTTTTTGGACAGAGTTTTTGCACAAATTCTCATGTTCATATTCTTATTTTTAGCTTCGGAAAAAGTGTCTACAGAAATGGAAATAAAGCCCTAAAAAGTCCAATTGCATGATTGTAAAAACAGAAGCTGTTTTGTTATAGCCCTGGTGTATAGATTTCCATAAAGGCCAACAAGTTGGTCAGGAAGATGAGTCAGTACCCCCTCTCGAGTGGGAGTATTCACAGCACAGCAAGTCGACTCCGCCCCCAACTGACTGGCATCTGCTCTCACAGCTGATGCCAGGAACTGTACCATCGACGAGCCGAAATAACCAACACAAACACGCGATGTGGGGTTGAACATTTAATTATTTAGATGAGGAAAACATGTAGGAATGGAGAATCGCTTTTGGAGCTGTTGAACTGCACTTTGAGTGACACCTGTGCAAAGGGACACCTGTGGAAAGTCCATTAAAGGAACATTCCAGTTAAATGCAGCTTTTATGAACAGCATATGCGGCCCTGCAGCCGATTCATGTAACATGCTATATAATACACAGTCAGACACTAATAATGGATTCCTAGCAGACACAGCACTATCTTTACAATGTACAAATATTACACTGTTTCACACCTAAAAACTAACCTGTTCTGCATACATCTGTCTAATCCCTAACCAACATTTCAATGCTTAACTATGTTTAACATCAGAAGAAAAACTATTTCCTCTTATACTGTTTACCTGTCTCTAGTTTAGATCTAGTCCTAGTTGTAAACGCAGCTAGGCTTATTGTAGGCTCTTACAGAAAAATGTTATATGCTATCTTATTTGTAAGTTGCTTTGGATAAAATCATCTGTTAAATGAATAAATAGACACTTCTTATTTTAAAAGTGAAAGTGACATTCTGGCCAATGCATGCACGTTGAAGTAGTGAGTTGTTAACACACACACTGCAAACCGTGAACACACATTCACTGCAGCACCCGGCGAGCGATTGGACACCTCAGCTGTTTCCTACCGGCACTGGAAATCAAACAACCTTCTTGTTACTAGTCCGGCTCTCTACCCAATAACTCTCTAACTAATAGGCCACAACTGCCTCATTTATTTATTTAGACATTTACATGATGTAATAGAATCACTCACCTTTAAAGTTATCTCCAAATGTACATTAGCCTTTGACTATGCAGCCCTGTTTGAAGAGCATCATATTTCCACACAACTAAAGATTGGTAAATCTTTGCAGAAACTCAATAGAGTAATAAACTGTAGTGAGATAAAATATTTGACTTTTTTGATAAGCTGTTGACATTAAAACAAATCATTTTTAGGACGCATTGTCTAAGAACAAGCTTATTAGATTACTGTGAATATGCAGTAATTAAAATTCTACATTCCAGAGGTCTTGGAGAATGCAACAATAAGATTGTCCCAAGAAAGCAAAAGCCGTCTTTCAGCTTTGAGGAGATTCCCAAACAGCTTTTTGGATTCTTTCCATTTCAGCAGGGTGGCAAATGAATTTGACACTGGGACTGACAGAGCCTAAATGAACTGGCGAGACTTCACAGGAAGACCTCCAAGACAAACAGCCTGCCATATTTTATGAAGATTTTCAATGGCACCAAACTGCATATTTGAGGGCATAATGTTTTAGCAATATAACCCTGCTGATCCAGCGCTACAATGCCAATGTTTATTTTTGGCTAAATCATATGAATTTGTTTGTTCAAAGAGTGGAAAAATCATAGCTTTAAACTCATTGAGAAACTGTTTGTGAAATATTTTACATCTGCTATGGGGGTATCTTTGAGAGAAACAGGATATTTAATGAGAAAAAATCTTTGACTTTGTTTATGAAAAGGTGACCAGACCTGAGTACAAATGTCTCCATAGTTTGATTGGTTATGTGGAAGAACAAGTTACTTTTAGATTAAATATAATAATAACATCACCAGTATTTTGAGGCTTGCATAACAGGATACTAGCATGGCATGGACATGCAACACAAAGTTTTAGTTGCATAATAATATACACTCTCTAATAACATTGGCATTTGACTTTAAAAAAGACATTTTAAGTTGTTTACTAAAACAGATATAATTAAGGCCGACTGCATTCAGCTTACAGACACAGAAAAGAATGCGATTTGTTATTTTACGGGTCATTTTGTCCCACAGATCAAGGCGACCGGTCTTATCTTTAAACTTGACGTTTGAAGAGATAACTGCATATCGCATGCCTCTCCCGTCTCGCAATATTAGATGGTGCTAAGAGATGAGCTGTGTAGCAAAGTGACGTGAAAATGTTTAGACTTCAGATCTGAATCTGTTGTTCATGAGATTGTAATGCAGAATAAGTAAACAATTCCTTCACATGTATATAGTGTGAAAAATGTGCAGCAAAATTACGGTGACAAAAATCAGACAGCTTAGACTATAGATGTTTACATTTTCTTCATAATGCTTGGATGAGGATGGAGGTATATAGTTGTTAAATTGTTCTGGAAGTTTTGGTGCTTTGCTATGCTGGTTGCTATGGCATTGCTAGGTTGCTAAGGTGTTGTGGCTGGTGTCAGGTCCCAGTTTGTCTTGATCCTACAAATGAGTCATTTAAATGTCTTCCTTAAATGTAAAAGTATAGGATTTCTCTTCCAGGTGAAAACTAAAGATCTGTTCATCTAGAAAAGTGAAAAACCATACGAATTAGAGGTGATATCATATCACATTCTGTACATATGGAATCAGTAAAGTCTAGCGCTTCATTTTGTTTAAATGGTCTGAGTAAAGTGGTTAAGAAATAATTTGATGCAAGTGTAAGCAAATCAGTGCAATACAGCTAATAAGCATTTACCAACATTTATCTAAATGCGTCCACGTTTTTCCCTGTTGGTGCCATCCAGCCAAGCAGGGGGGAAACATGAGCTGGACAGCTTTCAAACTGTTTAAACTTTGTTACTAATGCCAAAACACCTGCTGTCATGAGCCCAGCGGGGACATCAGGAAGATCCGGATTCCACGACGCCGGTGCTGTAAAAGAGAGCCACGAATGAGCTGGTGGATTGAGGGCCTCCACTGGCGAGATAAAAAAACGGGTTTGCTACTGGCTGCAGGTCTTTAAGAGAAACAAAGATAAAGAGCGGGAAAAAGAAGAGCTGTGCCTGTCAATCATGGTGTGTGGTCCCACCCCCTGCCTGCCCGCTCGCTTTCTCACCAATCCCACAAATCACTTGACAAATGGACAAGCAACAGGTGTCACAAAGAAAAACTCAGTTCGACCAGCTGTGTCTGTTCTTCACGTGGGAATGAGAAAGATGTGGCCATTGTTTGCCACCGTGTGTCACGTCAGGGTCACCCTGCCTCCGGTGCTCTGCTTGCAACACAGCTTTTATCCCATAAACCCCTTTCACAGTGCAGCTAACATGCAGTGATAAAGCCGCAACAGTATTTTATTGGTCAATGTTATATTGTGTGGTTCTGAAACACAAAAGAAAGATAAACACAAAATCAGTAGCCGGTTGTTGACTGACACAAAAAATTCTGACAATCATGTTGACACTAGTGTTGTCACAATACTGACATTTTGACTGTGGTACAATACCTGAACTAAACAACAAGAAAAGTAATTCATTAACTGAACAGATGGAACATAAAATCTGTTGTATTTATTAATGAAAAACTTAAATATTAACAGATACAACTCTGGAACTTAAAAATGTATTACTTAATATTGAAGTTAACATTAAGATTAATATATGCTGTAGAAGTATTGTTCATTGTTAGTTAACTAATGTTAGTTAACTAATGTTAACAAATGAAACTATTGTAAAGTGTTACCAAATGCAATATATTCTCACAGCTGGTAAGCTACACGTTTGTTTGACTTATATTTGAAGGCATGAGCAACATGAAGGTTAATGTTATCAATCACGTTTGATAACGTTCAAAATGTTGCATACACTCTTGCAAACACTTTTGCGGGGTTTTTTTATTAGATAACCACTTGTACAATATAAACCTATGAATAAATGTAAAAACATGAGCTATATTCCCTACAACTGTATTGCTTTAAAGACATTTAGGTTAATAAAGTCTGAAATTCATTGGTAGTTGATATGGTAGCTGATCCTATTCCATCCTATTCCATAGTTCCAATTCCTGCAGGTTCTTAACACCATATATGCTACTTGATATTTAAGTAAAGTATTGGTAGGTGACAACTTGGGTGTTGTTTTCAATTCTTATCTGTAATTTTTAACATCAAGACGTTTTAAATGCATTAAATACTAAAAAGTTCGGAGATGTTTCTATGTAACATGATAAAATGCATCAAACTATGTCCTGTGTGGATTTAATACAGAATGCAATTGTAGTATAAAATAGATAATTCCATGTTTTTCAGAATGATTGACAAGCATGACCAGCCCTTTGAGGATTTGTAAAGATTTGTATGTCTGTGAGGTTGTCTGCGTAAAAGGATTTATGTTTTAGAAGCTTTCCTTATAGTAAATGACGAACATTAAAGAGATCATGTACAAGTAATCTTGCTGCTCAAATCAATTACAATCACACCAAATAAAAGACTAGAGTCACGCATTTTAAAGGAGATTTTCATTAAAAGGGTTTGGCAGGGCCATGACGGGCGGCCGTGTCCTCATTAGAGACTGAGTGAATGCGTGATGCTCTACAATTCTCTTTGAGGGCATTAGACTGACTCTGCAGGGGTCTGGTGGAAGAGGTGTGGTCTAACGCTGCCTTGTCTTGGTACAGTATGGGGTATGTCTACGCCCCCCGCCCCAGTCCTTGATCTCTGATGGATCAGATGAAAAGCATGATGGGATACGGATTTGGCTTTGTTGTGGGCTTGTTAATATTTGTCAAAGTACTATGAAGGCTTGGGAGCAACATACGCAGATAACTCCTTGTTACCTCAAGCGACGGACAGCCTAATGATTGACTGGGATGTGACACGCAAGGACCCAAGTGGGCCCCCAGTTCTGGATTATGCGCTCTTTGTTAATCTCCCTGTTGCTTTCAACTTCATAATGCTATTCCACATGAAAGCTTCAGCCCATAACAGTCACACTCGGGTTGTTATAAAATATACAGTAGACCAGAAGCATAGATTTTTTTATTTGGTATTCTTTGGACTCCCTACCAGTCGAGGGTTTCTCAAACCCTCTTCCTTTAGTATCGCTCTCCAACCCGTCATCTTTTTCAAACACTCTCCTCAGACAACAGGGTCTTTTGTTAAGGTTTCGCTTGTCACAGTGTTGATGCAGGTTTCATCTCCAGCCTCAAATCACCTGACCTTCTCTGTTTAATGTCAGTAAAGTTTATCCTCTACAATGTGATTTTTAGGACAAGATAACATGGAAAACACTTCTAGCTGAAATGCCACTTCTGTTTTTTTGAATGTCTTCGCTCACCTGAAGATACGACGTATGAAAGGCACCAGTGTTTCCTTGTTTTTATCATTTCTGTTAGCTGTGTCCAAACGTACTGTATTATATTCAATCTCACAGTTGTACAGTTGTATGTCACGACAGATGTACTGAACTGTATGAGCTTTAGCTCATCTTCATGAAGGAATCTCACAGAATAATGTTCACGTCCCATTTCACCCCAAAATGAAAAGAGAAAAAATTTGGACTTTTTTAGGACCATTACGATTTTTTACACATTTGTCAGGTTTTTTTGTTTGTATTTTCAACTGTTCTCAATATACATTCTAATTAGATTTTATTTTTGACTGTATTACAGCAAACAATATACTGTAATATTTTTGTTGAATCAGCAAGAAGAAAAACAGTACAATAACTACTACTAAGATGTAGCAATTCTTTAAACGTTTAACAATCTAAGCTTGAATAGCAGGACATTTAATGACAATGAATTCTTCAATGAGTTTTTTCTCTCATATTAAAAGGGCAAAAAACATATTAGACTTCCATTAAAGAAGCGGCTTGAGCCAGAGACTTAGTGTAGGCAACCACCCATCACACCCTAGCATGGAATACTTGCACCCTAGCACTCAGAACATAGTATCAACGGCATAGTAACTCATTGGCAACCATCTACATCACCCCATCATCCTTGTGAGGAATTTTCTTCATAAATTGGTAAAATCTGGTCTCGTCTGTACAGTCTCACTGCACTGCCTTTGTTAAAAGAAATCTTGAGACTAAATTGCTCTTGCTTCTGTTAAGAGACACAAATGTGTGACTTTTTAAGTGGAATTCTCACTTGTGGTTCTTCCCCATTGAGTAAATGGCTTCACCCTCTCAACTAATCAGGACCTTGTAATAGAACAGTTATTATTTAATGTGCCTGGGGGGCTGCTCCTGATTGGCCCTCTTTGTTATGTTAATTACATTTTGATTGGCCTCTTGGGACACGGATCCGCCAATTGGGATCAGCATATAGGAGCACAGAATGTTTTCCCCGTACAGCCAGACATTTTTAATTAATAATGTTTAGAGATCACAATGAAACACAGCTTGATTTCTGCATCCTAACGCTTTTGGCATTAAATGCACTGTTTTTCGTGACTATAGACTGGCATACATCCACTTTGCAGACTCACAGTGTCTACGTGCACACTCAGTGAAGAGAATATTCATTCAACAGGTTAAGTACAGTATGTTATGTGTAAAAAAATCACTCAGCTCTTAAAGGATATATTCATGGGGAAACATGCTACATCAGGGGGACTAACTGTGCTCTTTTAAAACACAGCACACTTGTTGTGACAAACAGCAAGTTAGCAATGCATTAAGTCTTCCTAAAGAACCTCCGTGTTTCTTTTTCAGTTTAAAGCCACAAGAAAAGTTTAAAAAAACCACCTAAATTAAAAAATACCTAAAACCATAATGAATGCAATAAATGCACCGCTTGCACAGTGAAACTGCTACAGAACACATTCATTTGAAGACTTTCGATTCACCACTGCATTCAATGCAAAACACACCTGTCGAAACGCACAGGAATTAGTGCCATAATGATGCAACCATAATTTAGTTTTTCAATGAATTGTGTAGCACTTCATTTTACTCAGGAAGCTGCAAGGACAGAGGATTAGTGCCAGTTTTTGGTTCTGAAAGCAGATGAGAAGGACAGCGTGTGTGTACGTGTGCATTCATTGTGGGATATAGGTTTGATGCGGTTGCAGTTTTCTTGGTTGATTGCATCACAAGTATATGACGCTAAATACAGGTGTAAACGGGGTCTAAAATGTTTTGAACTTGTCCGCTTCTGAGTAGTGGAAAATGCATTCGACCGGATTGCTTTCGTAGTGTAGACATTCATGTGGTGGAATGTGTTTGAACAGCCACAAAAGGCCGCCTACTCTCCGCCTACTGACCTAATGCATAATCATTGCAGACGTGTTGGGAAGCGCGCTTGTCAGATGGGAGACAAAACAGAGGATCCACGCAATGGATCCTCAAGCACAATGTTTTAATATCAGTGCTGGGTTCTAGCATGAACCCACTGTGTTTGACAAGGTCTTGAGGCTGTGATTGCTGAAACAAAGCGGCTGCTTTCCCTTCTCTTTCTATTTTGTCTTATTGTGCGTGCGTGTGAAAGTTGTGTGAACTTATTTCATCCATTGTTCTGAAATATCTATAAAAAAGCCCATAATATCAGTGCGCCTCAATATAACCCTCCCTCCCATCAGTAATCAGGAACGGTTTAAAGTGGACATAAGAGATGGATTAAAACACCAGGTGTAAACATTAAAATAAAATATAAAGCTAAATGAAACAAGTTCAAAGAAAAAGCTAGTGCAATCCGAACAGGGCTGTTGTGTGTGTGTGTCGATTGACCTGATTGACCTCCTCTTCCTGTCGAGGAGAATCTGATGCTTGTCTTTCTCCAGGGCTTTCACCTTTCTCTCTCTAGGTTTATGGGTTTTGAACCAAACAGACTTTAAAGAAACAGGTAAAGACCCTTTATTGAGAAAGACTGAAGCTGTAGATTAGGAAACATTACTCAGGTTTCTACGTCAAAAGACAAGTATTGACAAAGATCAGTGAATCCTTCAGCGGGCAGGTTGTCTTTGAGAAAACAGTCGAGCCTATAGATCAAACACAGAGGCTCGTCTGGTGTCAGTGATACTAATGTGATCTATACGGGAGGTCTGTTGTGACACCTCAGTGACAGAAGGGGAGGACAACATATTGAAAGACATTCTGTTCACAGGATTGATTAACACAAAACAGAGCTCAGGAGTTGTTACTACACCACTGTGTCTGGCTCCCTGTTTATATGTGGCATTAAAGGTGCTACAGGATATTCAGTGATATCTGTCCGGTGGTGGTGCCAATTTATGTGTGTATAGTAATTAGAAATCATTCACATTACTATTGATATTCATTTTGAGTGGTCCAATCACATGTGGACAGCACTAAATACAGTTTAATACAAAACATATATGACCACTTGTATTTGTACCATAAATACAATAGTGCTGTATTTATTGTATATATAGCACACTTACAAAACAAACAAACAGTTAAAATTGGGTAAAAAACAATAAATGTTCATGTATATGGAGTGTTCCTGTAACTCAGTTGATAAAGCATTGAGTTAGCAACGCAAAGGTTGTGGGTTTGATTCCTAAGGGAGCACATGTACTGATATACTGTATACTCTGAATACACTGTAAGTCACTTTGGAGAAAAGTCTGGCAAATGCATAAATGTACATGTAATATATATACTTGCCTGAGACTTCTTGGAACTTGGTGTGCTGATGTCAGCATGCACAGATGATGTATACTGTGCACATGGGATGTTAAAACAGTTGCTAGACAAACATTCAGTTGAATGTGGAAGCTGAATTGTGCACTTTCTACTCTTTATCAACATGCAATAACAGAATGCCATACTAAGGAATTTATGTATCTATAAAAAGAGAGACATTTCCTTTGAAATCCAGTCAGCCAGCGGCTCTGTTTGGATCTGATTCAGATGGATGCATATTCCACATGTATACAGGTCCTAAACTTTTATCATAGCAGCAACCCTGAAAATTATTTTGATTGAAATGATGTAGACAAAGAAAAGACCTGTTTTTCTTATCACTGATCAGATATGGAGGAGGGAGTTTGTTTGCTCGCTGGCTTTCGCATTTGTCCTTACGTTTTGGGAGTCACACGGAAAGAATGAAAAACAGCTTTAAATATAATTCATCTCAGCTGGGGCCGAAACAGAAGCTCATCTGCTTTGTTCCTGAGCACTAACTAATGTTGTGACTACTCTGTACTTTTGTCTGGGTTACAGGGACATAATGCACATGTGGCAGCTACCATAGCTAATGCACATGTGGTAGTATAATCACTATAACATATTTTATTGTTAACTGTTTTATTTATTCCAAGTGTGCATTGAATGCCCATTTTGGAATAATATGCTTTGTAAAGAAATGGTCCAAAAGCTGAAAAACTTGAGGCCTGTAATTCCTGTTCGGCTATACACACGCACACAGACGCACAAGCTAGTCATCACCCTCTAAAAACAGTGTGGTTTCAGGCATCCTTACTCGTGTTATTTGAAACTCTGTCAGCACATCCAAATATTCGCTGTGGTTTCCAGACGTGGGCTTGCAGAGTGTGCGTAGGCAACTGCCCCAGCCGTTAATATCACAGCGCTTTGACATACATGGGATTTAGGTATATTTCTCTTACTCAGATAAGAGAAATCAGGCAGGGCTTTGCCTGAGATCCCCTCTGAGGAATCTGACAAGGTTTTCTGTACCCCGCTAATCTGATTATTCAGCAAAAATCATTGCTAACTTGTTTGTGCCAGGCTATTTTGAAACGATTGTTGAAGACGATTAGGAAAGCATAACTTGGGGGACATGTGAACTTGTGTTAACCTTTCTGTTGTCTGAAGATGTAAACAGGGACTTAATGTAGTTTAGGGTGTTCTGTGTTAAGATAAGGGCTTTAGATGGAGACAGATGGAAAGAAGGAGATTTTCTCTCCAGGTGTGGAAACAATGGCTTGAGTATGAAGGCCATGGGGGGGCCCGTGGCTCTAGGGGACAGAAAGCTTTGAGTAAATAGGACCAGTTTCTCGGTCACAATGAGTGGAGCGGCTGCTCTCGCCATGGGTGAGAGGGAGGGGGTACAGTGCAAATGCAGAATAAGAGCAGCAGGATGTGAGTTTAATAAGACTTTCTGTCTGTAGTATACTTAGCTTTACTTAGTCCACTAAATTGTACCTAAAAGGCAGGCGAATCAGACTAAAGCTCCCTCACAAATGTTAAAACAATTCATAAAGTTAACTACACTTTCTGATTTCTAAAAATTATGAGCTGATATGTTTTATTTCAATAAGCAATTCAGATACAAACAAATAAACCAAAGTTGCAGAAAATTACTTATCTATTCCTAGTTATATATTTAAAACATTTAAATTTATATTTGATTAAGTTAAATGTAATTAAGTATATAATAAGCATATATAAACGATGACTTACATCAATTCTGTGACAGTTGAATTTGTATCACCCCAACTCCACCTTACTGTATAGTTAGTTTTCTCCATTTTAAGTAGTCTGTTATGTAATGTACCTAAATATTGTACTAAAAATAGGCATCTGTTTTTATTTAGGCTTCTATATTGTTTTATTTGTTTAAATGTAAATTTGAGTTATTCTTGGTATGTTGGTAGGTGGTATGTTTGTAACTAGCTGCCTGAATATCAAGGTAACATTAATGCACAGTGTTACCATGGCTTGGAATCATGGCTTCCAATGCGTTGGCCAAACATTCATGTCTGCTCTTGCATGCTCACAGAATGTAGCCGTTTATTTTATCAAGAAAACCATGAGCTTCAGAGACACACACACACATACACAAATACCACGAGTGATAAGGGCGACCCATCTCGGATGTTGTTGACACAGCTAGACCCTCCCTCCCCCCAGCAGTAGCTGTGCCACTGACCTCATACCGCACAGGGGAGGGAGACGAGTGATGAGGCTGTTGTGTAGCTGCTTCACCCCTGAACCCTCGCCAATGTCTCTCTTCTACACCAGTCATTCGCCAAGGACGTGGAAATCCCATAATAACCTGTCTCCACGGCACCCCACCAGTCCGGCTCCCTGCTTCCCAGATGTTTCCAATTAAAAAGGAGGCCTTTCTGTCTGGACCTGTTTTCTGCATGCTGAGAGAGAAAGATAGAGTGAGAAGGTTGAGGAGAGACAGAGAGGGTGAGGGACGGAAAAAATGACTTTCTTCCAATACAAAAAGGCCGTTGAGGGCAGAGGATGACATTTGAAATGTCATGCTGCATGGACATTTGTTTTGATCACAGCTATCTGAGGAATGGAAGATAAGATGATGAAGGATACTGTGTGAGTCACACGAGGGTATTTGGATTAAATCTAGGCCCTGTTTGTCTTTCTGACTGGCGGTGTGCTGCCAAAGCAATGCTTCTTAGATATAATTATCACACACAATAGACACACTGTATTTTTTCAGATGGTGTGGTGGCAACCACTGGCCACAAATTGTCTGCCATTCAAAAGCAGTTTTGTTCAGTGTTGCCACAATAGACACAACTGGAAAGTTAGGAGGGAGGGATTTTAAATGAGTAGTTTACCCAGAAATGGGAATTCTCTAGCCTCTTACAATCCCTCGATATTTTGGTTTGGTACTCACACAGATCTGTACTATAGCTAGTCTCTATTATTATTTCATATTATCATTTTATCCCATTCTGTTATGCTTTGTCCCCTTAAAAAGTCCCCAAAATTCCTTGAAAGGCTAATTAATGCTGGTCTGTGTAAAGTGCATTGAGCTGCAGACGACAACAGATTTCATTCAGTTCATCCATTGTCATAAAAGAGGAGCTACAGAGAAGCTTTGTGATTAGTTAATGATATAGAGACACTATTATTAGACTATTACACCAGTTTAGTACTAACTTAATTAAACCAACAGACGTGCAGGTCAAGAAGTTATAACTATATGTTGTATATAAATTTAGATTATGTAAAATATTATTGTTTATATCCATATATTACAGCAAATTGAAAGATCTATGCAACATACGTCTTGTGATGGCTTGGCTTTCATAGAATTTCATCATTTTTACAATGTGTTGTAAAACTCACGTAGTGAACACATCTGAATGATTCAGCGCTGTCTGTCACTTCAGGTAATCGACAGAAACGGGTCCTTAACTCTAGCTAAACAGCACAGCCTCATAAACCTCATACTCCTCATACACGCACGCAGGGTGTGTTTACTTTCAATGACAGGCACTACATTACGTGGAGTTTTCTGTGAATATCTGCAGGTGCAGATTCTATGCGAGCCTGGTCATAATTCACCCCAAAATAAAACGAAAATTGATTTTGCTTATACAGGATTTTTTTGCATTGAAATGTTATTTATCATGAAACTCTGACAATGTTAAAAATTGTATTCCAAAAACAAGGCTTCAAAGCTTTATTGTCTTTATCCAAAATATAATTTCTTTTCATTTTGAGGTAAAATGCAACCGGACATTTCTTTTGTGCCATTAACCTTTAAAGTTTTATTGCATACAGCAGACATTCATATTAATGGTTTTCTCTATTCCTCTATTCCTGCAAAGACTAATTTTATGTGTTATGAAGTGAGTTAATGGGCCATGTTTTATCACTTGTTGTTCACAAAATAGCTTTGGAGAGTCACAAAATGTAATAGGTCACCGTGAACTGGGTATTAGTGGTGGCTGTTGTGCCATGGTGGTCTGATGTCTCCTCATCCTGATATTGCAAGCTGGGAGGGTCTGTGCCAGAGATCTTTAGCTTTCAACTACTACTAGATTAGTGACTCTGAAAATGAGGGTCATCAACAGGCCTGCGTAGAATCTGAACCCACAGAAATCAAACAAATCTTTTAGCTGCCACTTTTAGCTGCCAATACAGACTTACATAAGCTAATTGTATTTGGAAAGATTACTTCCTTGATTTCTTGTCATATCTGATTACAGTCACTACAGAATAAAAATACGGACTAATGACTCACTGATGGTCTGCTGTCATGAGCAGACCCACAGATGATCTTCTGAATTCCAGAGGCTTGTACACATCCAACCACCACCAAATTTGTGTTCGTCACATACTTTCACTTGTATGAAAGGTTAACGGTTGCGTTTTTTTAAGGAAAATGTTTTAATTAGGGCCTGAGGCTTTAAAGCACATCCCGTTCTGTGCCTCAAAACCATTATTGTCATGCCTTCTTTTACCCCCCTGTACAATTTGCCCCGCCTTCACCTTCAACAAAGTGTGGGGGCCCTACGTCCCCCTGTGTCAGAGGGACCCCTTGTTGTAATTGCATTCTGTAAGAGTTCCATATAAAAGTCTTTCGGCTACAAATATTAGCACATTTTATCATATCAATAAATAGCACCATAGTTTGAAATAGCACCATGATTCTGAAACAGCTTCAACAAAGAGGGTGTTTATCTGTTGGACGTTTGCTAACCTCATTAATACGTTTATTCAAGGACTGTGGCTTAATTAGATTACGCAGCAAATCACATTAGTACGATCTGCATGAAATGCATTAAAAGGTTTTTAGCTTGTTTTCTCACATGTTGATAATGCGGCCTTTGTTACGCGTTGCCTGAAGCACTTGAGCTCAGCGTTTTTTCTTTGACAGCTTGGGCGCTGGTGAATCTGAGGATGGAGGACGCTGTAGAAGTGTACACGGATGAGTCTGCCGAGATTCCCTGCCTGTACACGTTCACCGAGGACCCCAGTATGGTGATGGTGCAGTGGTTTGTGGTGAGTCCAAAAACATCACAGTCACAGATGACACTTTCAGTTTGTTGAGAAGTATGCTAGTTCACATCTAAGCATTCAGACCTCAGATGAGTTTAGTCTGATGAATAGTAAAATGAGTTAAATGTGTTTAAAAAGGGACCAAAGCCATATGTTTTGAATTTACAGCCGTGGTTTACAATAAAAACTATACAGTAACACGGTACTGTTTCAATTAATTAATTAATTGAAAAATGAATTAATTATTTTTTATTTAGTTTTCCCTGTTTGATAGCCCTATAGCAATCCGTTAGCAAACACATAGCAACGTTCTAACCAATCAGAACACCATGGCAACACCCTGACAACCACCGAGAACACATCATGGCAGCAAGTTTAGCACAGACAAATTCCACTGGAAGGTGGAATCACTCATAAATGTGCAGGCAAGGGTTAAGGATGCAGACAAGCATGAGAAATGTATCACAAGTAGTCCCTCTAAGTTAAATTTCCCATCATTCTCAGCGGGGACCCGGAGGTAATCGGGTAAGAATCTCCTACAGCGATCTGACCATGCAGAAGGTGGATGAGAGCACAAGCTACAGCGATCGTATCAGTGTCCGATCAAACAGCGACGGAGAAATTCTGACTGTTCAGGACGTTAAGTTGTCTGACAGGAGAGAGTTCTTCTGCCAGGTCAGTGGAATGGCAGCGGGGAATGGAGAGGGCAAGACTCTCTTAAAGGTTTTTGGTAAGTTTCCAATCTCCACCAGTCAAACATGCATACAAAAGCAATAGTTCATCTAAAATGAATAATTATTTATGTTCCAAACCCATGTGAACTATATTTTAATGTTGAATTTACACGTCCAGATTCAGAAATGTTGTGTCGGTCGCATTGGCTTCGGTTGATTTTCATTCAAGTCGACAGTGGTCACTGTGAATTACCAAAAATAACTGCTTATGGGTTTAAATCAACATGAGGATGATAAAACTAGAATTGTCACATTTAGGTATTTTTTAATACTGCTGTGGTATAAACAATGATATTTTCAGACCCCCCAGAGCCTCCTGTAATTGAAGGGGTCCTGTCTGGAGTTTATGTGTCCGGTGACTCTCCATCAAAAGTATGTGACGCTCATGTGTAACTGTGAATGTATTGCATTATTCAATAGCAAAATCACATATAAACAGTATGGAGAGTTTAAACAGATTTATATTTTGTTAGATTGCATCTTGTGAGACCAGAGATGGTTTTCCCAAGCCGAACATCACATGGTATCGCAATCACATCCCTATTGATCCCTCAAATGGCAGTAAGTAAAAATTATTTGTTTATTAAGGACCTCATCATTCTGCAAACTTTTATCTATGTCAGTTATTGTACAATACATATGTCGTCCTCTATAAATAAATGTTATGTAATTCTAGATTAATACCCCTTTATATGAATGTATATTTTATCAGTTGAGTTGATGTGTTTGTTGTGTGTGTTTGTGTCAGTGGGGAATGTGGTAACTCTAGTAACAAAGGAATCCAGTGGTCTCTATACAGTGCAGAGTGAACTGCATTATAAGGTGACTAAGGAGGACAAAGATGCCCACTTTTCCTGTGAGGTCAGCTACTTCGTCCCAGGAGCTGTCAGGACGTCCGAGTCCAAAGGCATCAACATTACTGTTTACTGTAAGTCTTCTTCTGATCGGATGTTTTCTGTCAGATTTAACATACTCAGTCGTATTGTGATAGGTGGAGCACGATGAAGCAACAAGCGATAAATCTAAACTAAAATGTACATTTTTGTTTATGTAGAGTGCAAAAAGACATTTTGTTGGTTGATTGGTTTCATTTTGTGTTTGTTTCATGCTAAACAGAGCCCACAGTGTAATCTCATTGGTCCAAAACCCATCTTTAAATTAGACATTAAATGTTCTGATTGGCCGGAAGCAAAGTACTTGCTGTCCAAACTCTAATGTGGCTTATCCAACATCAAAGCAGGGTTGTGCAAAATTCTTTGCATTGTAAGTGCTTAATAAAACACTGAATGTGGGAATAACGTTGCTTTGGCAAGACATTTATGAATGAGCTAAGATTCATTACCCCTGGGTCTTTGTATATGTGCATATGCCCTGTAGACCCCACGACCAGCATCGAGCTGTGGAGAGAATCACCCGAGGGCTTGGTCAAAGAGGGGGACACAGTGGAGATCCGCTGCCAAGGCGACGGAAACCCCCCAGCACCCATCACTTTCAGCCGAAAACAAGTGAGAATGGCCTCTTTTTTCTTTTTAATGCTTTCTTCTGGATGGGAGGCTGTAAAGCGTTGAGAAAGCGGGTTTAGCAGACATCTGTTCCGCATTGTGTTTGATATGGGCAGACTGAACAGAACCAGTAGTGATGTGCAGCTTTACATATAAGTTTCATATCTTTAATGCATAAATAAATCATATCTTTAGAATGACTTGATCATAAAGTGAAATGTTCATAAAAAAGTCTATTTATTCCCTTATAAGGTTCTAATTTAGTTTTACATTATCATTTTATATAACACCCTGCTCTTATCTTTAGAATAAATACAGAATAAATAGAATAAATATTAACTTTATTGTTACTTTAAAATGACTGGGTAAAGGCTCCTTTGCATGTGAATTAGTAACAGCACTTAATTACAGACTGTGTTTGATGTTGTGTCCACAATAGTCCACAATGTGCCTTTTTAGGAAGTCTGCTTTTCACTGCATCACACAAGCAGATGAAAACGGAAAGAAAACAGTAATTTCATCAAATGATCTTTTTGTACTTGGAGGAAGTTTACAGTAAAAAGGCAAAAATTAGAGCAAAATAGACAAAGAAAAATGGACTTTGATAGGCTGTCAATGTGTTTTAGCGTTCATCATCTGGGAAAATGATTACTCTGAAAATAATTCCAACAATATCATTTGGCTGTGCGTTTATCTGTGGCATGGACAGCACTATTCTCTTACAGGCAAAATGATTTTGAAATTTTTATGATTATGGTTATCTTTATAATTATCGCTCTCGCTGTAAACGGCCTTAAGGGAACCTCAAAATAATTGTATAATAAAAGTATAATAGCTATTCTCAATGCTATCCGTGTCCTGCAGTCAGATGTGGAGCTGGATTCCTATCAGGGCCTCCTGGTTCTGAAGGAGGTGACTCGGGCAGACAGCGGCATGTATGAATGTCATTCTGTGAGTGTGGATGCAGCGGAGGTGCGGGAGAGCATGCAGCTCACTGTACACTGTGAGTAATCAGCCGTTCTCACTGCAGCTCTGCATTCATCAGCATGTTGTGTTAACAGGAAACAGTTTACTTGAAAATGAAAATCCTGTCATCGTTGTTTAAAACACGGCTGGAATTTTAGTAACAGATAGTTTTAGTCACCTTCATTGTACATTGTATGCTGTTTTGATCTTAACACCTTTAATATTATTAGTGGTTCTTGTGAAGCAAAGCGTTTATTTGCCCGGTTTGTGAAAATTCCATAGACTTCATAGCAACGCCCGAGCAACAAGTGCAGGATCATGTTAAAACTATCATGTCAAAACGTCAACATCTTTGAAATACTCAGGCCCAAGTTTTGTCACAGAACCAGTCAACTTTCTTCAGAAAATGTACATAATTAGTTTTTTACTGTTCTTATGTTAGGTGAAGTTTGTCAAGCCGGGCTAAGACGGGCATAATAAACAAAAATACAAATAATACTCAATACAACAATCACAGTGTCAAAAGTGTAGTCAGATCTGGGCTTTTAGACGTCAGGGGTTTTTAAGGTAATAGTATCATTTACAGGACAGGTAATAATAATTTAGGCCTGACTCGTCTTACTTTACTTGAGAATGATGGATATTATGGTTAAAAACATTAAGATCAAAGTGCACATCACAAACCAATGGAAAAAGTATGCATTGGAAATCAATAGTGACTGAAGCTCTCGGTCTCTATTAGGCTGCCCAACACTTCCATTCTAATAGAAGTTTATGTCTAGAACCTTGTAATTGTAATGACTCCATCTGTTTGTTTGTGTGTGTAGATCTGGACCCCGCTGTGGTGGTGCCCAAAGACTCAGAGGTCATGCTGAAAGGAGAGAGTCTGACAGCCACCTGCAATGCTCTGTCATCATTAGAGACCTCCACCTTGTGGTTTAAGGTATTCTGCCTTCAGAGATTTCAGACATGCTCATTTAGTCTTCCACTGCCTGTCACAGAGATTATAGCAGCCTCCACACCATCCATTAACTGCATTTGTTTGTACACACGTGTCTGTGTGTACAGGGTGGTGTTGAGGTTGGAAGAGGACACATACTGCAGCTGCAAGATGCCACGTTCGACACGGCTGGGCAGTATGACTGTGAGGTGACCGTGCCATCACTCCCAGGCCTGCAGACCAGCGGCTCTGTTCATATTATTGTACAGGGTAAGCAGAGAGTGTGACATAATCACATAACCATTTATGTAATGCTAGAGGAACTTTCCCATTGGAAAATGTTTTTTAGATTGCTCCATCATAGCTCAGGAAACGTCACCCAAAAATGACTATTCTGTTCAGTTAATCAGCCATAAATGGTTTTAAAACCAGCGTTATTTTCTTCTATGGTACTGTGAAGCACAAAGGATTTAGCAGAATGTTACTTCTGTTTTTTGCACAGTGGAAGCAAGCATTAGCTTCAGGTTGTCAAGCTCATGAAAGGACATTAAAAAACGCCATAAATGTATTATAAAAATAAATCTTCATCGTAAGCTTTGTGTAAGAAACATACTGAAGTTTTAGTGTATTTAGTGAAAGTCTTTTTCACTGCTGTACTGACATTGCAAAACATTAGTTCTTCTTTTTCCTAAGGATTTCTTTAAAACTTCTATAATCCTGCTTATCTACAGGAGCCCCTCAGATGAATGATGCAGAGAGAGAGATTGAGTTGACAGAGAAGGTGGCGGGGTGGGTAAATCTGACCTGTGAGGTCAGAGGTCAGCCCAGACCCACCATCACCTGGAGCATCTCTGGCAGTCAGGTAATGATCACAGTTTATGTGTCATCTCTCCAACTTTCTCATGTGTTGAGAGTTTTGGATTGATGTGTTTGTGTGTGTTTGTGTGTGTGTGTGTCTCAGAGCTGGCGGGAGGTTATTAAAAAAGAGACGGAGGACCAGGTCCACAGCATTGTGATGCTTAAAGTTAGCGCAGACACACAAGCCATCTGCAATTCCACAAATGACTTTGGGATTGAGACAAAAACATACAATATCAGAAGCAGTAAGCCGTAGTTTTCTTCTTTTGTTTGACTGTTGTTATTTACACTGCAACTCAGGGCTCTGCACGTTGATATATATCAAATGCTTTTCTATGACTTTACTAACATAAAACATTCTATATGTAAATATAATGTAGTAAATAAGGTCAAGCTTTATATTTGATGTCTTTACTTACTGTGTGTTTACATAAGGAAAAAGCATTTGATACATTGTACTAATTGTGTACATGTGTTGTTTTAGTGAGTTAAGGGGAGAGTTAGGGATAGTGTAAAGAAATATAAGTACAAGATAACAACAACAAATATATAGATTATACAAATTAATTTCAGTCTTTTATACTTACAGTAATCGTAAATTTAAAAATAAAATTGTTCTTATAATTTACACTCTCTCATGTCATTCCAAACTAGTACTTCAATCTGTGAAACAAGAAAATACATTTTTGAAGAACTTTCAGGGCTTTCAAAGTTTTCAAACTTACTTCAGAGGACTTAAAGCATGAGCCAATTTTTAGCATTTTTGATCTTAACTTTTGTGCTCTGTGGGAAAACGTAATACAGGTTTGGAACAACATTAGGGCAAATAACAGAATTTTGGGGTGAACTGTCCCTTTAAATGAGGCACTGTGTCAGTCGTGAATCAGGCTATGCCACTTAAAGGTTATGTTTGATCTGTGATGTTTGTGATTATTAATGGTATTAATGGTTGTCTGTTGTGTTCTCCCAGTTCCATTCTCTCAGACTCCAACAGCAAGAAAAACCTCAGGTAACATTTTTCCACCATTCTTCCTCTGTTCAGTATATGTGGCAGAACTGATTGTCAGTCCTATACCAACTCCAGATCCATTTCACCCAAGCAGAACATTGATCATCTCATTATTTAATAATCTAATCTAATAATTCATAGATTTTATATGGTGAAACCTCAGCAGCAGCTTTAGTTGGGTTCTTCATGTCGGCCTCCGGCAATATTTAAAATTCTGTGTGAAGTCAGAGAGCAAACAAAAGCTAGAGAAAATTGAAGCAGACAATACAGACAGATAACAGGGGCAGATCCAGCACCAAATGTTTTCCAAGATGAATAAATAATTAGTTGTATGCAAATGTTTTAAAAAATGTTGTAAAGTGCTGGGCCAGAACTGTGACTATTAAACTGTTATGGTGAACATTGTGGTGACGGCCAGCTGTTTTATTGAGTAGATTTAACTCAAACTTCATTCCCAGACACTGTGTTTATTTATAGCATTTCCTCGTGCTTTCTCAGAGTGATTTCTTCATTTCAATATTACTCTATTGTTCCATTTCACTTAAATAAATGACAAGCTTCACATAGTTCATGTAGTTCATGGTCTCAATTGTAAGAACACGCATCCCTGTCATTCTGAACTCATTGTAAATGTAAAAGTTCAACCTATTGTTCATTTAAATCTGCAAGATGTAAATGTTCAAAATGAACACAAATCAGTTATTGAGCAAGTACGTAACATGTCAGTGTGTTCAAAATGGTCTCCTTAACTTCCCTCGATTAGCAATGGTAGTTTTAGTTCATAATAATAATTTATTTCAGTTGCCGGGTCTGATTTCAGTTGATGTCAGTTTGATGTCATTTGTCTGTGTGTTTATGTCATGTTCTAAACAGAAAGAAAAAGACGTGGATACTATATCATGTGTGGTTGCTGAGGATGGTGCAGCATGTGTAGCTTGTTCTTACAGTATGTCTTGTTGAAATATTAATAGTTATTTGATATCAGTCAAACTAACATGGACGTCTTTCATTTTCTGTCTGCAGTGGATAACAGTGGTGTGATTATTGTGGTCATTATTGTAAGCATCCTGCTGCTGGCCATCCTGGGCAGCGTCTTCTACTTCCTGTACAAAAAGGGCAAGTTACCGTGTGGGCGCTCGGGCAAGCAAGAAATGTACATACTACTCTTTATTTCTCTTTACCCAGTTTGTAGTCACTGCAACATGTTTGTAAAGTATCATTTGAAAAGACTTCCTGACAGCAAGTTTTCATGTTTTTAAGAGAGATTAAAACATATCTGAGTATGGTGCAGTCTGGTGTATTAGTTTGTTAATCTCTACAGCATTAATGCCAACAGCACCAAGGAGAAGACCAACAAGGATGACATTGTTGTTGAGATGAAAGCCAAAAATACAGAAGAGTCTGTGATGTTGAAGGGTGTCAATGGCCATAAGAAACCACCCAATGATCAGGTGACCATGTATACTGAGATTTCAAGAACTCTTTGATGGTAAAACCTTCATCTTCACTAACATGCGTCTTTCTTTCTTTGGTCGACTGTTTTCATCTTTCTTGAGTAAAGAACGCAACACTTAGCTCATAAAATGGAGGCACGCCAGCAACTAAAGTTGGCGGTCAGACTCGTGTGTGCCTCTGTCCCGGCCCAACAATCAAGTCTTAAGACCTGGAGGACTTCTTGTGGAGCTGTCACCTCTGGATATAGTGGACTGCACTTTTGCTTCCTGTTTGGGGGGGCTGTTCCATAAAGGTTCTCGTCTTTTCTACTGTTTTCCAACATGTTTTTCTTCTGTTGTCTGCCAATTCAAGAACATCACAATATCCTTTTACTTTTATTTCAAAGCATATTTATTACAGATATATTTTGTTTTTGGTCCAATTTGTGGCCAAATTCATTGAAATTGTGATCTTTTCAAAGCATTGTTAATTAATTCAGTTTTCTCAGTCTTTTTCCTCTGTCTGTTTTATAACCTGGATAATGCAGTTGTAGGTCAGCTTGGTCCAGCATGAATTACTCAAGCAACAACTGGACCCTGCATTATGTGAGGCGAGATTTAAATATTCAACTATTTAAACATTTGAGTGTCATGCATACCTGGACAGAGATAACTAAGCAAAAACCTGCCCATGTAAACATAATCTGGATTTTCTAAAAAAGATTGCGAAATCACAAAAATAAAGCTTATTTTGTTTTATATGTAAAGAACAACTACTCATACCTTGTAATATTCCAGTAAATCAGAATGGACCAAACAGCAATTCTACATCTGTGCAAATTTAGTCTTTACTTACATGTGGATTTTCACAATAATAACATACCCATCCAACTGGGCGATAAACCAGTTAATCGATCAAGTTTGAGATATAATTCATGAAACGGAATTGATGCTTACTAGTCTGGTTATGGTCCAATCCCATAAAATTCCTGCCGAGCTCATATACTGTTTGTAAATAGTGGTTGGAAAGACCCTTTTCGTTTTTGGTGTTTTGACTGCTGAGGGGAATTGCAGATCCCCGTCTCTGCCTCAACTGCAGTGCCTGCGGAGATGTGTCTGCATTTAACGTCAACGGTAGTTACCCTGAACCCGTTGTGTTGTGTCTTGTTTGTTTAGCGCATGTCTCTGTATTTGGTGAAGGGAAGGTTATTTTGCTTCAAAGAAATGCCATGAATATTTGTATGTTTTATAAAATGAAGCATTACATTTTAGCCTGGTATCTTTTGGCTTTAAAAGAGAAAAAAATATGTCGTTTTTGATGGGGTTATATTTTTGAGACAGTTCCACGTCATTCCAGCATTACTTATTGTCTACTTAATGTACATAGTTTTTCCTGTTTTACATGTTGTTTATTTTGCTGATGGCTTTGACTTACATTTGTTAAACAAGAAGGTGAAACATAAATGATCAACAAAAACATCAATAAGAGAAGAACCTTGTAGCTCTTGTAGTCCTCGTAATCCCTATACTACACTTACACAATTCATTTTGACTGGCTTGGCTCATGCATCCACATCTTATGGTTAAATTCCAATTAAAAAGTCGTGCCATTTATAGTCATATCAGATAAACACTGGCACCTTTGTTTGGCAAAAGTTGCATTGTTACAATAGCAATTTATTAATG
Organism: Chromobotia macracanthus; assembly: GCA_036877525.1. Lineage (NCBI taxonomy): Eukaryota > Metazoa > Chordata > Actinopteri > Cypriniformes > Botiidae > Chromobotia > Chromobotia macracanthus. Next base: position 3,167,892 of record JAZGTH010000076.1, on the reverse strand, counting down.
TTTATGTTGTCCAAAGACTTGTGTGGACCATTTAAGACTATTGTCAGATAACTGCTGAACCGAAGCATCATTATACTTTCCTGGAAATAATGGTGCAATACCACAAATTATTGTTATCATTATAGAGTGTTCACAAACAGTTACACAATCTTTCATGTTTTGACTTATGATTGTAAATAAGCTACTTGTGGACTGTGTTTGATGCTTGCATTTTTATATCTTTTTTGGCCAAAAAAAATCCAAATAAAGATGTTACATTCAATGTCTACGTCTAACTTCTTGGAAACATTAACTCTGACTTTAAATCTAGAACTGAAGGAAAATGTTTTAACATCCTGTCTGCCCACAGAAACACTGCCCACAGCGCCCTCTGTAGGTGTGTGTGTGTATGTGTTAGAAATGTTATTTCTGCAGTACAGAAAATTGTTATTGATCAGGAAAGTGGAGGTATAAGTAATGTTTTGTGCATCTTCAGGTGACTTGTGCAGTTTGTGACAATGTTGTGTCTTCTGAAACTGGTACCTCAAGGCTGTAAAACACTTGCAAGATTAATACACCTTAATAATCTTCAGATCACTGCACAAGTTATAAAACTTTATTACATAAAGTAATTTATGCAAACTACCTTTATCCCAGAACTCACCCAGACGCCCCCAAAACAGCTGTAACAGGGCTAATATATATAATACACCATGAAATTATAATAAAAGAAACCAAGCAAATAAAGTATAATGTTTAATGTCAAAAAATGTGCCAAATAAACCAATAACACTAGATAAAATGAGAGTGACGTGTCAGGTACAGGAACCCATACCTGAAATGTGACGTCTGCAATAAATTAAACAATAAAAACACAATTAACAAAAACATGATGTTATAGTGTATATGTAGTGCATATATAAAATGTTATAATACAAACCAATAAACAACTTAGAACCAAAATTTATTTTTGCCGACATTTGCAGATTTTTTGCATGTATTAGATACAGGTGGCAAACAAAAAAAATATTTAATAAAATGATTTTCGACCTCCAGTTCACTGATCTGTGAAGGACTACGTCTTACAGCCTCTAGAATAGAAGCATAGAGATACAGAGTTAAAAGAAACTTTTAAATAAAATGCATAATAAATAGATACATTAAGCACATGGTACAAGCCAACACTAGTGCAAAAACTAAAACTTTTGACACAAATGAAAGTCAATTCAGCACATAAAAATAAGTTTCAGAAAGATTTACAACAAAAGCACTTACCAATCACAACACTTTTAAGTGAAAGGAGCTTCCCATTTTCACCTCTCCAGTTAACAGTTTTGGCCAAGTATTTTTTATTGCCTGCTTCATTATTCGCCAGATTTCCAGATTTATATTCAGATCTGAAATACATCTGAATATAAAAAGTTGTTTAAAGTTACCTTGGCAACAGTATTTAAGATATCACAAAACTTCAACTTTACATCAGCCATGTCTCTACATTACTCTGAGCAAGTCTGACTTGGCTAAGTGTTTAAAGTTTGTTTTAAATGACACACTTCCTGTTGCTAGCTGGTGGCACTATGACCGTGACTTACAATAGTCATATCAATGTCATCAGCCCACAACACCAAACATATTTCCCAAGTTTAATGTAAATCACTCAATGCACGCAGAAGATATGAAAGACTTCCTCTTTCTCATTTTTTGCCATAATTTTATTGCCTTCCAACACCATTCAAAAAATTAAAAATTCCTTCACAATATTGCATTTTCAATGTCTTGGCATGATTTTCACATTGGTAACAATCATATGAAATCCCTAGGAGGAGTTTTAAAAGTTCACAACGTGCACTTTTGAGAAAATACAATTAATAAACAATGAAAATAACACAATGTACAAAATGAATGTCCTAAGCTAATGTCAGCAGTCTTCCAGTAAGCAAGCCAACAGGGCGACAGTGGCAAGGAACCAAAACTTCAGTGATATATAAATGGAGAAAAAACCTTATGAGAAACCAGGCTTTGTAGGGAGGGCCAGTTCTCCTCCAGCATGTTAAAGCTGCAGTCTGTAACTATGATTAAAAAGGTTAAAAGAGAGGAAGAAAGGCTCAAAATAAATGATTTAAACATTTGTATGGATTAGAACTACGGGTTTAACATGTGACACGAGAAAGAGATAAATAAGGGATGTGTCAACAAGGATGGCAGTAAAGGTTCTGTTACAAGACTGAATGTATGTTAATGTGAAAAGTCTATATAAGGGGAAATTTCACACATAAAAATTAACAGACAACCAAGCAGATGAGCATTAAATAGCCTATGTAAAATTTAAAAAGAAGTCCATCATGTGCCAGCCTTTGCCCGACCATAATGGCGACTTGACGTGCCTAATTTCAAGAGTTTTTGATTGAATGGCCTGAAATAATTGAATTGTTTTTTAAATGATTACCCTGGCACAACTCTTGGACTCTTAGATTTGTAAGATAAAACTTTTTAGTCTTGCTGAAGCATGCCATTCTTCCCTGTGAATCTGTCAATATGAGTCAGATTTAGAAAACAAACCACATGGGGGCAGTCATGGCCTAATGGTAAGAGTTGGACTTGTAAACCAAAGGTAGCAGGTTTGATTCCCAAAGCTGGCAGAAAATGACTGCGGTGCCCTTAAGCAAGGCACCTTTCCTCCAGTTGCTCCCTGGGCACTGCAGCGATAGCTGCTCGGTCCTCAATGAGGACACATTTCAAAGGAAGACCACTACCCGTCACTTTTGCATTTCACTTCACAGAATGATAAGAAGCTTCATCTTCTGCTTCATGTTTCATCAGACAATACGTCTCTGATGTTGATTACAATAGAACATGTTTTGTTGTTTTGCTGCTTTGTGTTAAAGGTGTGCAGAAGCGCCCTCTGGGTTTAGTAAGAACATTGTAAGAACAAAAAACAACAGAAATCGAGTAAACAGCCTCCACATTTTCTCATGTTGTCATTAAACCCTGAGTTAAGCACTCTTATGAGAAATGGAGGCAGTGGAGGCTTTTTTTTCATGTTAGAGATACAATATCAGCTTTTTCTTTTGCGTTTGATTTGCAAATCATCCATGATGTGACGGTGTATTGTCTGAATCTGAAGTTTTCAAGTTTTTTTGTAGCTTGTGCTCTCCTGAAAAAATAAAATGAAAAATATTGTATGTATAAAAACATTTTTGCTTAGGATCAACCAATGTTTCTCTCATGCCTCCTCAGGAAGCTTCCTCACTCCTCGTCTCTCACCTTCTCAAGATGCAATTAGAGAACTGAGATGTCCTTCAAGATGGCTGACATTGATCAGTTTCCGGGTCACGGGCTGGAGGACGATGGAATGAGACAAAATAAAACCCCCAAAAAAAAAAAAAAATAAAGGAAATCATTTCAATGGTTAGTGATTTGCTAAAAAGGTCTTTGGAATACTTTTGAATGCATTTTGAATGCAAGGGTCTAACTGTGTCATAGACTCACTCCTTTAAACATATTACATTCATATTATTCAACATCTCTTTGCTGTGAAGGTGGTTGATAACCAGGGTTTTTCTCTGCATAAAGGTCTTACAAGAGTGTCAAAATGATGCTGAACTTTCAGATTCTGTCAGTTCTAGATTCTGGTGGAAAGTCTGGTGATGAAGCATCAGGTGGAGGTCTTTTCTGAGTAGTAGAGGAGACACTGTAAAGGTTTCTGCTTCAGAAGAGATGCAAGGGCTGGAGCAGGCTGCAATTCCTTCCTCCACCCCAAGGTGGAGACATTTGTATGCAGAATAATACTCCATGCAATGGCAGGGACCTCAGCTCACAGGATCTTTTCATGCTAGTGGACCTTCTGGAAGACGAGAACAGTCAAGCTCTCACTGATACACTTTACACACAAATCAAACACGCTGTGTCCATTATTCAGTGCAGAGGTCGATGTACACGCCAGCAGCAAAATCACAAGACAATAACCAGTGTTTTTTTAGCCCACACACTGAATTTCTGCCAGAAGGCAATGAAGAAATCAAGTGTCACAAGAAAAGAGAAGAAAGGCATTGCTATATTGCAAGGATATTGAAGTCACAGATGGAGAAGAGACCATCGTGATGCAACCAGCATCTGGACCTGTTCAGTCACTGAGATGGAAACCTGCCACTGAATCGGGTGGTAGTCCTTTGTTTAAACATGCTGGACTGAGCTTTCTCAAAAGGGAAATGGTTACAGCTGACAAAGGTTTAGATTCAGTGCTGTGCGATACAGATGAGGATGTGGGTTCTGCATGCAATGATGATGTCATGACACAAAGACAGAAGGAAATCATGTGAGGTGGAGGATAATGGAAGCAATGAAGAACAAATTAAAAAGCAGAAATTAGTAAAAAAGAACAAAGAAATAGAGCAGAGTAAGAAACATATGAATCTGTTTTGGATTTATATCTGTGTCCTGTGTCTCAGTTTGATGATGTTACTGGGCCAAAAGCAGTTTGTCCACAGAGAGATAAGGCATACACACAAGAGACTGTTAAAGTAAGACCAAGTGATGATAATACTGTTGAATATTTGGAAAGTAATACAGAAAGCACATTAAATGTTGCCAGATGCAAAAAGAAAAGCCATGGTGTGAGTTCTTTGGCTGAAAGTGATGGCATCTTTGGACTAAAATTTTGAAACATAGTGCTGAAAGACCTGTGAAATTGAGAGGGAATGATCTGATGAACCCCAGTGGAGACACTGAAACCCATTGGCTGGAGAATATGATGTTCATCACCCAGTGTAATTATTTTAAAATCAGTGAAGAAGAAGAAGAAGAGGAAAGAGGATGAAAGTGTGGTTCAGAATGGCTATGCTGATGCGACTCCTGTGTCTCGGTTTGATGAGGTCACTGGTCTGGGAGGAGCTTCACGGGAAGAAAATGGGTCATCTACACAAGAGATTCTTAAAGAGCAGCCAGGTGAAGCTAAACACAAAAAGAAGAGGAAAGGGATCAAGTCTGACCCTCTGAGCAACCTGAGGAAGCGGCTGAGCGTAAACTGCTCATAAAGCGCCTTTATGAGAACTCTCAGAGTTTAGTCTCAATACCACCTGAAACAGAAACCAAAAAAAGAAAAATGAGGAAATAGTGGACAGATCTGACCTTAGCAGTGCTGTGAGGCAAAAATAAAAGCCAATCAAATAACCTCATAATGTGAGCAGTGAATGACATGTTGTACTGATCATAATGGAAACTCTCTGTGTCTTCAAAAACACCTGAAACAAAGACAAATCTGGAAATAATGGAACCAGAGAGGAAGAGAGTGTAAACCTGTCAAGTGACAATGAAGCAGATCTCAAACCAAACACACAGAGACTATCATTCAGAATGATGATGTGTTATGCAAAAGAAAAAGAAGAGGAGAAAAAGAACAGAGGACTGAGTGATGGGCTTCTTTTTAAAAATGTCTGATTCTGTATTGTTTGTTCATTTCGTGTGGCTATACTCTGCTACAGAGAAATAAAAGCAAGTGAAATGTTTGTCGCAGTCGGGTTCATTATAACTCGATATAGATTTTCTCTTCTACAGTACTTTTTGCAGTAATGTCCTTTGGCTTTGGCAACCAAGTAGAACTGGGGCAGCAGAAAGAAATGACAATCGTTGTGCTTTCCATTACTACAGTAGTTGTTCGTGTTTATTTTTAAATACCTACGATATTTGCTCTGTGGATATACGCCAGCGGGTCATGCGTAATCTCTCGGGAAATAAAGACAACGGCGCACGTCCTAATCGCTCGATAAGCCACAGTGCGAGTGCGCAACAACGACATGGATTGGAAACCCGACCCATGCACGCCTAATGCCGATGACACACAGGCTGGGATATGCCCAGGGCGCGGGCAAACCCTTTAAATAACCATTATGTAACAGCGCTCACAACCGGAGGAAGCGGCACTTGCGCGGAAACTTTGCGCTCCGGTGAGACGCGCGTCATGAGTTCGCCGAGTATCTGCCGCCTGCCAGCGGCCACACGGGTGGCTGTTTTTGGAGGCACGCATGGAAACGAGATGTCCGGCATCACGCTGGTGAATATGTGGATGAAGGACGCGGCGGAGATCAGGAGAAACGGGCTGCTGACCAAACCGTTCATAAGCAACCCGAAAGCGGTGGAAAAATGCAGCAGGTACATCGACACGGACCTCAACCGAGCGTTCACTCCTGCCAATCTCAGGTAAACCGCACCTAAACCTCACCTAAACCGCACCTAAACCTCACCTAAACCTCACTAAAAAAGCTCACCTAAACCTCACCTAAACCTCACTAAAAAGCTCACCTAAACCTCACCTAAACCTCACCTAAACCTCACTAAAAAGCTCACCTAAACCTCACCTAAACCGCACCTAAACCTCACTAAAAAAGCTCACCTAAACCTCACCTAAACACACACACCACCATGCGAGAATAAGTCTTTGTTGTAAGGACGATATACTTGTTGCAAACTTGCATAACTCTCACGGTTCGAGCTCAATAAAGGGTAAACACGACGCGTCTGCGTCTCTCTTTCATTTTGTTGACTGCGTGCTCACGCGTGCTCACGCGTCACGCGTCGGTGCCTCGCGTTACAACGCTTTAAAAACGCGTTTGTGTCCGCGTTTAAAACTGAAGGACCATGTACTGTGTGAACGCGACACTGTGTTAACGCGACTGTGTGAACACGACACTGTGTGAACGCGTCTGTGTGAACGCGACACTGTGTTAACGCGACACTGTGTTAACGCGTCTGTGTGAACGCGACACTGTGTTAACGCGTCTGTGTGAACGCGTCTGTGTGAACGCGTCCGTGTGAACGCTGTTGAGTTGGGGACAGTCAGCTGTTGGGAAACGTGACTCGGGTCGGTAAGAGAGACATTAGCGTTGCGTTACGGATAACACGCCGAGCGTTGTTTTCCAGGCTGGAAAACTTCAGTGGAATAACAATCAATAACTCTGGGAACAAAGAGTCTGGGCTGCACGCTGATGAACTTTATTACTCGCTGTTTGGAAAGCTGACAAGGCATGTTTGTGTCCTGCAGTTTGAGGATTCAGGATTTGAGGAACAGTTTTCCTTTACATTTATCCCAGGGCAAAACCAAATAAACCCACAGCACAACATAAGACAGCAAAACCAGCAACACAAACGTGTTGTAATTTATACAATCTGTGCCATACACCAGATGGAAAATTCCTATTCAATTACTGTTCACTGACCATAATGTAATAGACATGAGCATATACACATATGAAAATAGATTATAGGAGAGACTACATATATACCAGGATCTATGATCATTGACAAAACAGACATCAAGCCTTTTTGTGGACACCATGAGATGTTCACACACTGATAGCTGAATTGTTAAACAAGCAATTTTGTAGCAGCTGGAAAGCTGTCAGATGTCTAAACAAGAACTTGGAGTCATTTTAGTCATAAATGCATTAGAACTGGATCCTCTATTATATCCGTTTTCATGTTCTTCCGCTCTTGAAGTCTTTGGCAGACTATAGAACCGTACATAATGAAATTTGGCACACAGATAGAAGACAGTCTGAAATGTTACCGTAGCAAATTTGGAGTCTCTACCTCAAACAGTGTAGCGCCACCAACAGTTCAAAGTTTGGTAATGATAGCTATGTTGTGCAACTGGAGTTTTTGCTGTGACATCTCATAGGAATGATTACTCAAGTTCCTTGTTTTATGTAGTCAGTTATTAAATTAGTAAATTATTTAATCTTATATATAATAGCTAATCTAGCATTTTGTCATGCATTGGTCTGTTAAAGTAGTTAATGCTACAACTCCATCTAACCACTATTCTGGAGATTTTTAGCCCCAGTACCTGCAAGTAAGGACCTTTAAAGTAAGTTCTGTTTTGTGCTTCTACAACCCCAGATGAAGTTGGAAAAATCATAATTATTTTTTCAACAGTTGCTCTGTTGAACTCTGAATCTACCAGTGGTTGGAAAAACAAATAGTCTTGCCTGAACCTCATGGCAATGCCAGTGTTGCTGTGTGTTTGTGTGGCTGTTATTTGGCAATTATTGTATTCCTAAAATTAATTAAAAACTTTCCATTCACAGTGCTCTAGATATAGATGGGCTTCCATATGAAGTCCAGAGGGCCAAGGAAATCAATCAAGTGTTTGGGCCCAAGGGAAGCCCAGATGCATATGATGTCATCTTTGACCTTCACAACACCACCTCAAACATGGGCTCCACACTCATTCTGGAAAACTCAAAAGACCTCTTCAATCTTCAGATGGTACATTACATCAAAGTAAGACGTTTAAATCACAACAATGAAACTGTTTGTGCTTCAAAATGTATTAATTATAATAAATCATTTAATTGTAACAAATAATGTTCATGTCACAAGCTCAAGGATGTCCGAACACATAAAATGTAAAAATAAAATGCAAAGAAAAACATACATTAAAAATTAGAACATGACCCTGAGGTTTAATCACCCCTAATAATTGTTTGATTAAATTCATTAAACTGTTTGAATAGCACGTGAAGACTCAAAATAATCTGGTTTTGTCTCTATTCAGAAAGCTATGGCTCCACACACCTGCTCGGTGCTGTTAAATGAACACCCACAGCTGAAATATTCAACCACACGGTCTGTGGCCAAACACCCCATAGGTGAGAACAAAGCCCTGGGAAAATCAACAGCCTAAACGTGTCATGCTATATCACGTTAAACATTACCCCTAAATGTTCAAGTTAGTCATTTCGATTAGAAGTGGGATACCCAGGATTCATTTAAAAAGTCTGGTTTTGGCTTAAATATACAGAGCTCCACAAATTACTCTGTGGACCCCTAGATATGGATGCCGCAACTGAGAGGACCAGGGGGCAACTTTAAAGTCACAAGCCTGTTTGTTGGCATATTTATGCCAATGTTGGCATGTTTTCTGATGTTAAATTGTTGACATTTAGATCTACAACAGACTCCATCTCTGGATTTATTCATATTAAAAGTACATTTGAGCAAAATAAAAATATCTCCATTTGATATCTCAATGTCAAGACAGCAGAATATTAATTAGTGTGACAGAAGGATCAGGAAGAGCAGCTAGCAATGCTAATTAACATTCATGAGCTCAAACCTCTAATTATAATATCAATATCTAGTCATGTTTTGAATTAGTTGAATTAGTGACAAAACTCATCTTCTGTTATTTTAAATCTTTGCCTATGACTGCATCTGATTTATTTAGGAGTTATTATTAATTATTACGTAAGTATTAATTTTAGACAATTCATAAGATTTATATAGATGTGTTTCTGTGCGTTGCAGGGGTTGAGGTGGGACCTCAGCCACAGGGGGTCTTGCGAAGCAATGTGTTTGAGTCCATGCGGGCAATACTGAAGCATGCGCTGGACTTCACTGAGCTCTTCAATAGTGGTGAGATGAATGGAATCACACAGCAGAACTTCACCAGAACCTGGACTGAGTTGCTATAAAGAGGTTTTTAAAGGCAACATGGTGGCTGAAGTAGGATTATGTCCTTTGAATTATAATAGTGTATAAACGAACGGTGATTATGGGCAATGGTAAAAAAACAAAGCCACATTTGGATAATGCACTTTTTATGTCACGCTGTATTTTTATTTGTAATGTAGATGTTTCATGTTTACATCACTTCAGAAGGCAGATATTTGTCTTATTCCCTGGCCGTCTGATTTTCTGCCAGCATAAGCGTTAAACATTTAAAGAAAAACAGTTATGCTTGGGTTATTGAGTCAACATGTGCTCCTTAAATATTACCTTTCTGACTCTGGCATATCAGCTAGTTTGAAATACAGGCTGGTTCTTCAAGCATTTGTAGCTTCCTCTTTTTTCCTGCTTGAAAAAATTCACAAGAATGACTAACAAGAATAAAAAAAACATTCTCCTTGTCCCACAGAAGCAGGAACACGATGAACTGGGCAGCTAGTTCCTCTTATGTTTTGTGACTTGAATACTTGAATACTGGTTAGTTTCCATGTCATTAGTAGTTCTCTGGGTTTTGTAGTGTCACGTTGTGTGCAGGGGCCACATTGTTACGGATGAATGTGTCATTGTAAGCATTCAGACTTGTTTTCGCTTCGCCAGTATTCACCATGTCAGGAGACCAACAGTTGAAACAAAACTTCTAACATCATGGAAAATATTAACCATGGCTCTTAGGGGAGCCATCTTATATTAACAAAATACAACCAAAAAGAAGTCTTATTTATTTTGTTTAAAAGATAAATTTAATTATTGTTTATTTGATGTTATTGTGCCATGGTGATGAATAGAACATTATATTGCCTTGGTTTAACCCGTATAGAACAGATTTGCCAAAAGTAAACATACTGTATTTTGAGAGTGGTTAACAATATTTAACTTACCAAAAGGTAAACTTGCAAAAAAGAAACTGACAGAATGTATTTAAAGACCCAGTGAGTTTTTTAGAAAAAAACAAATGACATGTACCTTCATAACAGCATATTAAGTGTTATGGGAAGTGTTGTAAAGCAGATTAATAGGAGTCCAGAACTGTCGGTACAAGCTGTTTTGTGCATCACATGAAGCACGACTTGAGAAGTGATATTTTTAGTGTCTGAACATTTTAGCACATTCCTCACAATGCCAAATGTTTATCGCCTGATATCAGTAACATTTCACTGCAGACAGTACATGATAAGAAAAAGATCTCTTTATCCCCTCACTTTAGGTGGAAAGACTGAAGCCAATTGGGTTGTTTATTTACAGATTTACAGAGAAGATGTTTTGCTGTTTTACCAGTATGAGCCCAGCTGAGAAAACAAAAGAAGACCATAAAATAATAAACATGTTTTTTAGAACCATTTACATGCCTTTGAATAAGCCACCGACTAACAACTCTGAAACAACAGATCTGGTTGTAAATCTATCCATTTCCCATGGTTTTGTGCTCCCTAAAATCATTTCCATTGTGTGTCGTAGGTGTTGAGTTTCCTCCATGTACAGTGGAGGTGTTCAGAGTCGTGGAGAGAATGGACTACCCCAGAGACACCAATGGCAACATTACCGCTATGGTGCATCCTCACCTACAGGTATTCTGACAAACAAATGAAACAACAGAGAAATGCCTGTTTGTTCTGAATGGAAAGATTTACCTTCAAGCAGAGTATTAAAGAAACGATGAGAGGAACCAGATACAAGGAAACAGGAAATGCATGGAAAAAACGTGAGTCAGACATCACATGGCCTCTCTCTCTCTCTCTCTCTCTCTCCTCTCTTTTTCTCTCTCTCTGTCTTTAGGATTGTGACTGGGAGCCTCTGAACCGTGGTGACCCTATGTTCCTAACTTTTGATGGGAGAACAATCGTGTATGAAGGTGCCAGCACAGTGTTCCCCACTTTCATTAATGAGGCCGCCTATTACGAGAAACAGCAAGCGTTCATGACCACCTGTAGAGAAATACTCGCTGCTAATGCTGTCAGAAAAGCATAAGGGTTAAAACATTTCTTCTCTTAAAATGTACTGTTGCACCTGCAAAGTATCAAATTCAAAAAGTAATCAATAGTCTCAATATGTTTGTTTTACAAATTTGTGTTTTCTAACATTTTCAGAATGACTTTTGTACTACAAATGGTTGATGAAATACTACATTTATATAATGCATTTATAGATCTATATTTCAAAACACAATACAGACCTCTGCTCTCTCTGTAATACATAAATATTTATGTAGTATTGTACTGTAGTGTATATATATCATTATATAATATATAAATATATATATCCTGTCCTAAATGTGGTGTATCTCAGGAACAGTCTGCACTGCCCTCTAGCCTGTGATTTAACACACTGTTGACTCAGATACTGACCTGAAACAGCCTTAACAAACAAAATAACTACTCCAAATAACTACTTCAAATAAGCACTCTGTTTATACATCATGTGTCTTGAAATATGAATCATCTGTCTAAACTCTGTTTTGTTGTTCTGTTTGTAAGGCAAGAATCACTAGCAGTTTAGAATTTGTTACCTTTGGATCAGTTATGCCATACAGTCATTGCCTTATCAGATAGGAATTGTGTTATGAGAGCTGTCAAGGTACAGTGACGTACAGTAAGAACTTCGAGGACTGTACAGTAGGATTGGTTTAAACAGTGCTGGTCAGCATTGTTGGTGTATTTTATGGTGTAGACCTTGTAGATCGCTGGATAGGTGTAAAAAATCAGCAGGCACTGAAAATGTCTATCTGGCAGAAATATGATCTTATTAAAATGTGTGATCGTATTGTAATTTTGTTTTTGTGATGCGTGTGGCTTGTGATTGTTGAAAGGCCTATTAGTGTCTATTATGTTTTGAATGGTGTGCTAATAACAATTATAAAATAGATCTATGCAAGAAATAATATATTCACTTCATGTGGACACGTGTTTTTAATTTATTTTGAATAAAAGAAAATCTAAAATATTTTTAATTATAAATGCATACTGTGTCTTGTGGTGTTCTGAAGGTCCAGATTGTTCGAAGTTTAGTGATGTCAAAATGTGCTTGAATTGTTTGTATCTTAATATAATGAAATTGATTATCACTGTGTATTTTTATTACATGAAGTCTTGATTGTCTTTATTAGATTCATGCATTCAGAGTAAATCATTTCAACAACATTAAAGCAATATTACATTGTGTCTCGTTAATAATGTATTAATAAAAACTTTCAGGTAAAAGTAAACCTTTATTAAAGGAGTCGTTCACCCAATAATCAATATTCTGTCTACTTATTTACACTTCTTTGTTTGATATTGTTTCAGATTATGTTTTCTGTAGAACCCAATTGAAGAAATATCGGTAACACTTTACAATATTCACTAACATTAGTCCATTAGCTAACAAGAACTAACAATTCTTAGCATTTATTATTAATTCTAATGGCATTTATTAATCTTTGTTACTCTAAGTATTGTTAATTGTTTGTTCATGTTAACTAGGGTAGTTAAATAATGTTAACAAATGGAACCTTATTGTAAATTGTTACTGAAATGTACAAACTGGACAAATCTGTAACTGTTGTTAGATGTCCAATAGTTTTGTGTGAGCATTAAATCATTATTCACTGAAATCTTACAGAATTTCATTGATGCTGGCTTTTCAAGATGAATCAGGCTATGGTAACATGCCATGTGATAAACACGGTCTGCTTGTATTATACTTGTTTTGAGCTTGACGGTCATGGTCGCTATAGTCATTGTATGGAAAGCTATATGGAGGAGCCTGTACATTATAAAAAATATCAACAGATGTATCTGGAACAGCTTGATGATGAGCAAATAATGCTGAACATTTTCCTGCTGGGTCAACAGTTACTGCATGTTTAGTATTTCACATACTGGCCAATGGAGGGCAGTACCAGACCATTAACATGAAGATATAAGCGCACCTCCTCTGTTATTCTGAATGCAGGACGCATAAATAAATGTCCTCTCTTTGTTTCAGATCACTTGTACTTACTTAAGTGAAATATAAATGATAAATAATGAATACCATGCAAAACATTAAACAATAGCATGAAAAAATTTGTCATCTGAGAATAAATGTCAAAAATAGCACGAATGACCCTCACAGTAAGGGAACTGATTCAGAAACAAGACAAATAAGCTCTCAATCTTCCATAACACACTATACAAATATACAGTGATTAGTTTTCATTTTTGATGGCCATTGCTGAAGATGCTGTGCATGCCTTTCACTGTGTTCCTCCTTTTGTTTACAATTTTAATTCATTAAATTCAATTAATTTATTAAATCAGAGTGGTTTATCACCATGGTAACTAAGCCAAGTTATTTAGCATGCATTAACCAAGGATTGCTGATTGGCAAAAGTTCATTAAACTTTTATTCAAAGGACCTTGACTTGGGGTTGAGGGTCCAAGATAACACTTCGTAGGAGAACTAAAGCCACTGGGTTTCTTTTCACTGTGCTGACCCTCTATTTAATATTACCAGCTACTCTCTCTTTGGCTGGTATAAAAAAGTGAGTGAAGTACATTGATGCGTATCAAATAAAGTTTGACCTAATCAGGTCATCAGTTTCTCTGACTGTCCAATGTGTGCCAGTGTTGTTTCTTATATGTATGACTACACTGGTAGAGTAGGTGAGCAGGAAGGTTTACACAGTTCACACTGATAGTGGATGCAGTTTGAGCAGAGGAGAGGATGAGATGTTACGATTCTGACTGCATTAGCATTAATAAATCTGCTTATCCTCCCTTCTAATCTTGTTTATAACTTTCTCTCTCTCCCTGTTTTCTCCTCACAGGCTCAGAAGTTTGTTTTAGAAAGGTGTTGTTTTTTTTGTTGCATTTTTTTTAAAAAGTAAAACATATATACACTGCGATCTAAAAGTGAGGCCAATAGTAAAAATAAGCAGAGTTAATTACTTCATTGATAAAAAATTAATTTTTAAGTAGACACAATTTACCGTAATCAACATACATTCTCAACAATAACAGCGATCCTTTAGTAACAGCGATCCTTTAGTAATAGTGATCCTTTAGTAACAGTGATCCTTTAGTAATAGTGATCCTTTAGTAACAGCGACCCTTTAATAACAGTGATCCTTTAGTAACAGTGATCCTTTAGTAACAGCGATCCTTTAATAACAGTGATCCTTTAGTAACAGTGATCCTTTAGTAACAACGATCCTTTAGTAACAGCGATCCTTTAATAACAGTGATCCTTTAGTAACAGCGATCCTTTAGTAACAGTGATCCTTTAGTAACAGTGATCCTTTAATAACAGTGATCCTTTAGTAACAGTGATCCTTTAGTAACAGCGATCCTTTAAAAGATCCTAGTAACAGCGATCCTTTAGTAACAGCGATCCTTTAGTAACAGTGATCCTTTAGTAACAGCGATCCTTTAGTAACAGTGATCCTTTATAAGTGATTAACAGTGATCCTTTAGTAACAGTGATCCTTTAGTAACAGCGATCCTTTAGTAACAGCGATCCTTTAGTAACAGTGATCCTTTAATAACAGTGATCCTTTAGTAACAGTGATCCTTTAGTAACAGCGATCCTTTAATAACAGCGATCCTTTAGTAACAGTGATCCTTTAGTAACAACGATCCTTTAGTAACAGCGATCCTTTAATAACAGTGATCCTTTAGTAACAGTGATCCTTTAATAACAGTGATCCTTTAGTAACAGTGATCCTTTAGTAACAGCGACCCTTTAGTAACAGTGATCCTTTAGTAACAGCGACCCTTTAATAACAGTGATCCTTTAGTAACAGTGATCCTTTAGTAACAGTGATCCTTTAATAACAGTGATCCTTTAGTAACAACGATCCTTTAGTAACAACGATCCTTTAGTAGTGAGTTCTACTGCTTAAGTCAATGTTCTGCCCATTCATTTCTCTCTGTCTTTCATTCTTTCTCTCTCATTCTGTGTGTGGGGGAGTATATGTAATCAGTGTTGAAATCAGAATGTGTATAGTCTCACCCCTTCATTTCTGTGTTGTTTGTTGTCAGTATTGTGGCTGATTTATGTATTGTATTTGAAAAGTTCCCCATTTATTTCCTATGGTTGGTTAAGTTTGACCAAACAACAAAGATGTGACTATATTTCACAACCACTTAGAATCTTCAAACGAAACCAATTTTTTTATTTTGTTTAAAATTGCAATTCCAGTAAAAATCACAGATCTCGAACAAATATGATTACGAAAACAATTATTATTTAAAAAACAAAACAAAACCACCCTAAAATGACCTGAACAACTTAGGAGGGTTAAAAAGGTATTTATTGATCTATTGTATTCCACTGTACATACTTTTTTGTCCTGTATGTTTCTTTTTATAAAGCTTTTTAAACTACAAAATGCCCCATACAAATACTTTCCCCAAAGGGGCAACACTGCAACTCAGCAAAAAACAGGCCCTGCAAAAACTCATAAAATATTAAAAGATTTGTGTATCGCATAACTGGCTGCATTTGAATGTCTGGTACTAATGCATGAAAACACATGTGT
The DNA here is from genome assembly GCA_036877525.1 of Chromobotia macracanthus. Classification (NCBI taxonomy): domain Eukaryota; kingdom Metazoa; phylum Chordata; class Actinopteri; order Cypriniformes; family Botiidae; genus Chromobotia; species Chromobotia macracanthus. The sequence continues at coordinate 3,151,913 of JAZGTH010000076.1, read as the reverse complement.
GAAGGCTCTTATAGTCTTATGTGTTCCTGTAGCTCAATAAGTAGAGCATTATATAGCAGTGCAAAGGTCATGGGTTCATTTCCCAGTGAACACATGCTGAAAAAATGTTTACCTCGAATACACTTAAGTCACACTGGATATAAGTGTCTGTCAAATTCATAAATGTAGTGAATGCACCCAAGTTTCATAGGTTAAATGTTATAATGTTAGCAGTTTTTTAAAGAGGGAACATGTAGCATTTGGTCTACACCCCCACTCATGTTCCTCAAACATTATCTGAAGTGGATTGATCTATGCAACAAAGCTCGACCCATCTCCGGTGTAATCTGGGACTATCATTACACACATCTCTCATCTTCAGTTTCTCACAAAAATGCTGGAGCCCGGCCATTCCAGCTCTCCAGTGACATGATGCTACTCATATCGAGTTTGTCCTCTGCTGCTTTGCTAATGGTATTAACCTCAGGGTGAGAAGTGGAACTCAAATGAAGAATGAGTCTTGGCAGCTCTGAAAAGGCGATGGACCACGAATTACTCAATTGGGATAAAAGTCTGACCTCCAATGTACTTTAGGATACTTAAAATATAATATAATAATAAAATAATAAAATAGAGTGATACTCAATGTAGGCATAAATGGCCACACTCTTCCTGCATATTATTATACAATGTAACAGAAATGAAGAAATCCAAATCTTACTAGTATATATATCTTACTAGTGATATCACAACACCACAAATCATGCATGCGGAAAATAACATTCTGACACTAAAATACCTCCATGCATACTTTTCCAAAAAACAGCATCACAGTATACAGCAATGTTATCCGGCACAAAGAAAATGATCTATTGCTTCATAAAATCTGCAGGCTGCCAAAAAAGATTGTCTACAGCTCACTGCAATCATAAAATCTACATCCGGTTGCATTAAAAAATGCATGCATGTCTTAAATTGCCACAGTATGAGCTTATCTTATCAACTGCATCTACCTAAAGATTTTCTTTTTCTTTTAATCTTTATCCTATTCAGAATCATTGTTGTGTTTTTTATTTATGCTGCTATGCATTACTTTTTTCTGCAATGTTATTCCTTTTTTAAACTGCTGGTGTTTTGTCCATTTACACTCTTGTTGTATCACTTTATATTACTTATGTTGCTCTGTTTTAACTGTAGCTAGCACTTGCACAATTATTTTTCACTTACAAACTTAACTGAATTGTGCATTAATGATCTGATACTTGTTAGGTCAACAGTTTGTGTAACACACTAACCACAGACACAGATTTTGCACGCCTGAGTGTGAAACGACAGTGAATTTGATTGGCTGTGCGTCCAGCTGACGTCAACACGTTACACTGTAGCGGAAGCTGAAAGTTTGTCACTTGTGAGCTGATCTGCCGGGCGGCGGACGTGCGGCTCATGGTGCGTAAAAGACAAAATGATCCCTCGTTCCGTCCAAGCGCACGACTGAGACGGTGAGGCCGAGCCGCTGGAGGGGATTCACGGCATCTCTGAGGACTTTTCCCTCTGTGTTGGACTGTGTCGGAGATCCGTGCGTCATGTGGGAACAGGAGGAATTTGAGAAACATTGGAAAAATGAGTTTCCCGACGGCGACGCGCCCGTCATGAACCTCAGCTCGGTGGAGGACGTAGAGGCGGAGCTGGAGAGGTGCAAAGCCAACCTGAAGATGTTGCAGAAGGCTTTGGCGGAGGAGAAGTTCAAGGTGATCTACCTTCAGACCACCATCGCGCAGAAGAAGAAAGATTACGACACGGAGAAGTGCGGGAACAAAGCTGAGAAACAGGACACGGATTTGGCTCTGAAGCCCGGTCGCTTGGACCGGGACAAGTCCTTCGCACAGGACATGCTTAGGGGCAGTAAGACAGGTAAACCCATTCTCGTACCCCCTCGTAAAAAGCCCGGTGTCCCGGTGGAGCAGGCATCATACCGGGACATCTCTCAACCGGACGGTCAGTGCGCACCCGAGCGGCGGACCGGAGAGAAGGACAGCGACAACGAGTACGAGGACGAGGGGCTAAACGATAACTTTTTGCAAACAAACATAGTCAATCCAAAGAGCAACATCCGGCAGGGTCATCGGATAAACCCCCGGGATGTGGAGTCTGATGATGGGAGACTGTCTCCATCGGTGGCGCGTCGTGACCTCCACGGATCTGGACGCAGCACACCTGACCGGCGCAGTGATGGATACCTGAGCTCCGACCACGACGACTCCTCTGCAGGTAAGACGAGCACTTCCCTGGTCTCCTTACTATTGCACATTGCCAGGGTAACTTATGGAGACGTGAGCTGACACTTATCAGTGAGTCTGCTGGTTATGTTACTGTCATTGTGTCCCAAATAACATTCAGACATTTAAGCCACATGTGCACTACCCTCTGGTTACCCTGCTGGACACCTGAGTGATCTTACTCATACATCCAGATAACTGATGTAATGTATTAAAGTGACAGCTGGTTAAAAGCAGTTACAATGGTTCAAAAGAATGAGTTCATTCTGAGAAGCGGTCTAGCATTATTTGCTTGCAGATGCCACTTGAAGTTTTGTATTGATGATTTTCTTATTTTATCTCATATATAAAATACAAGCCCTGTGACACAAACCAGAGTTATAATAGCAGATCTGATGCTTGTATGCAATCGTGTGAAACTTTCACAATGGCCTTAAAGTAAGAAAGAGGGCCTCAGATCTGGGAAAAATGCTTCTGTAAGGGCTTACTGACATGCTGGTTTTTTTACCTGTAGAAGTTTATACTTAACTTTAATGCTGATCAAAGGTCAGTTTTCCCAACCACAAATGCTATATTTACAATTTCAGTTAAAGCAATAAAACTGATTTCAGACATCATGTGTGCCGTTGACCCTCAAGTCCCAGATTTTACATTTGCACTTATCTTATTTTTGCACGTTTTTCCTAGTCTGTCAAAAACGGACCACTGAGTTCCTGGTTCTATAAAGCCCCGCCTTCTGAACTACAGAACATGCTCTGATTGGTTACAGTGACTTTCTTCCATGTCCTTCTCAGGGTGTTGGACAGTGTTCTTTGTGACAGGATTGATCTGCTATATGGGATAATCAGGGCTTGCAGTGGGTGAGAAGGCAGAGAACATCTGGGCTCTGCACAGAAAGTGTGTGTGTGTGTGTGTGTGTGTGTGTGTGTGTGTGTGTGTGTGTGTGTGTGTGTGTGTGTGTGTGTGTGTGTGTGTGTGTGTGTGTGTGAAAGAGAGAGATTTGAAGATGGATCTTCAGGGAGAGTTAGAATATGATGTCATGATCATCTCTATTAAACATTGGTGGAGACATTTAAAATCAAGTAGTCACACAGATTCACCATGTTTTTGCCTTCACAAAATTATGTTACAGCTGATTATTACTATTATTCTTGTTTATAAAAAGTATTTATTTAGCAAAACAGTATTTATATCCTTATATACTGATTTTATTGATATAATGTCGTACAGCTTGGTTGTTTTATACTATTATTATTATTTTATGTATAGCAAAAATACATAACAAATTATGTATTGCAAAAATAAAAGCATTTTTTCCAGATTTAGAGACCGATTTTTTTTTTTGGTGTAATGTCTGACTCAGTTTTAAAATTATTACAATGTGATCTGGTTAGTGACATCAGCTCCTGAACCGTAGTCAGAACCTTCGAACTTTCTTGTACAGTAGTGCTGTGAGGGGTGGGGTTATGGACTAGGCCCGTGGGGCTGGAGGCCTCAAAACCTCAGGCCATACAGCTTGAGAGTGAGACTGCTAAAGGAAGCCTAACATCAGGATCAGAGCTTCTGGGCTCTTTGGCAAATCCAGCATGAACAAAACAAGGGTCTCTTGGCCCTTAAAATACTGTATTTTTGTTTCAAAGTAGTACTTATTTCAAAACCATATTCTGCATTTTGCATATATACCCTGTATACTGCATTTGACATCTTTTAAATGTCCAAGATAGACCCAGACATAATCTGTAGACCTTATTACATTTTCTGTGCTAATTTTAAGGAAAAATCTAGTGGAATTCTTCTTTAAAAATAGGTTAGGATGTGCACAGCACCTTCCTGTAAATATAACAGTCTGTTATATTTACAGGAAGACAGCAGCCTGCTTCATAAGTTTAAAGCCATAACTGTTATATAAAGTGAAAGTGACATATTTGTCAGATATGGTAGCCCATACCTAAAACGTGACCTCTGCATTTAACCATCACTGGTGAGGAGTGAACACACACTGCAAGCTGTGAACACACACCTGGAGCAGTGGGCAGCACACTACAGTGCCCGGGTAGCAATTGGGGGTTAGATGCCTTGCTCAGGGGCACTTCAGTTGCTACCTGCCAGTGCTGGAATCAAACCAGCAACCTTCTGATTACAAGCCCGACTCACTGACCAGCAGGCCACAACTACCCCCACCGTTCAGTGTCTGAATTTTTAAGATCTTTAAGAATAATGATTATTCTAAACGCTATTGCACAAAGCTTTCAAATATTTGTGTGTATGAGCTGTGCCAGTGTGGTGCAAGAAACCTTGTCAGTGTTTGATTTATAGGCCCGGATGTTTTGGAAGTAAAAGGTGGGCTCCTGTGAAGAATGTTTACTCTGTGATTGGTTGAAACAAGTGATATTAATAATCTGCGTTTTTTTTTAGTTTCAGTCAGAGTCTGACTGAAAAGAAACATTTTCCATGTTTTTCTGCTTTTAAACATTCCTTGAGGAAAATGCCTGTTGAGACGTGTTCCAACAGAGCTGGTTGGGGAGAGAATATTCCCCTGCCTACCAAGCCAAGAACTTGTGCAAGAACGCGTGTGTTTGTATGTCAGAAAGTGCATTCACATGCACCTTAAACATGCACCTCAGGCTTTTGACTTGACTTGAAATGTCATCCAGCATGTACACGTGTTAATCAAGCTACAACTGGGCTTCCAAAGACAGTCTCATCTGCTAAAGGCAGCAGGGAGATAAAATGCAGTTTGATCTCAGTTTGGTGACCTCAGTGTGATGGAGTAATGTCTAGAGATACAAATAGTCTTCATTGCCCTTATGTCTCATAGCATCTGAAAAAATAACATGGACATGATGGAGATGTATTTTATGCGCTCGCAACATTCTGCTTTTAAGTGTCCTGTCCATTAGAGACAAACAGTTAAATAAAATAACATAAAATAATGACCTAAAACCTAAATTTATGCTTTCTTTTGATGACTTAAACCGATGGCAGAATAATATGTTTAGGAAACTTTTTAGTGATGACAGATAACAGATTGCCACCTGATAATATAACTTTCTGTTGTTACCATGGTGATCAAACGGGTATGTTGCCATGGAGATGAGGATGTTAAAATCTTTTCCGGGTCCATGTGGATGTTAAATTCCATGCATGAAGTTAGTAGTGGGCAGGATGTAAACTTGTTAATAGGTATAAACTGTTTTTGTAGGGGGGTGAGTGTGTGAACTGGTCAGGACTGCAGCAAAAGCCTGCAAACAAACCCAGGTTTATAGATTCATATCTCAGCTGCCAAGACAACGTTGCTGGCCTTTGCTGAAGGCCAACACAGCACTAGTTCATTGTAATTCAACTCCTGTCTGATTGTGATAAGCAGCGAGGAAACTTGTTCCACTGAAATTTGAGTATACTTTATAGATGTGGAGCAGGAATTCTGTGTGCTTGTAATGGCTAGAGTTGCTGCTTTATTGATGTCTGTGACGGCTGCCACAGTTCTATGGTAGTAACCAAAACAATCCTAACTGTACTATAATGTCTATGAAATTTTGGCAGAAATTGTCTTAACCATTAGTGATCTAGACTGATATACCAGTCGGACGATATTTGGTCATTTTAAGATTGGCTGATTATGAGGTGAGAATAACTGCACTCTCTTTGTTTATTAAGAGAAGTGATAGTTCCTCTGTTTCAAACTCTTTTAGTCCGACTCTAACGGGTTGTCAGTTATATAAACCGATTTATTTAAGCAAAAATCAGATTTAACATTTGGAAATTTTGAATAAAAATATATTCTGATATAGGCCATCAGCCACCATGCTGTCTAGATAGCAGTATTGCCATTCACGACTGAAAAAAACATTGGTCAAATTCTATACACATAGTACGTTTTTGTAATTAAGCTTGTCTGAGGAAGTTTGACCATCTTAAATAAACATTTTAGTAATTCTGTGTACTTGACTTCTCAAATGATGAATCCACTGGGTAATGGAGAGCTTGTGTCTATCCCTGTCTGAAAGATATGCTAGCTATGTTGTTTTGTTAACCTGTAAGCATATATTTTACCTCTGACCTTAAAAGCAAACATAAATGCTTTGTCATACATCTACAGATGGTGGACTTGTCTGTCCTGTTTGCTTGCACACTTCCTATCAAAACTGCTGCTTTACAGAGCACATTCTGTGTATTGAGAGTGCACAGTCACGCACTCTCAGTTAATGTTAATGTCACAGCGTTCATTTTCATCGTTTCATATACATGCAATAGTTTTGAGTATGTACCAGAAACAGTCTAGATGACATCATGGGTAAATGTCTTCCGGTCAGTCTTTCTTCAGTCATTTTGTCAGGTATCTGATTTCACAATGTAGCATGGCATCTTTTTAATTTGCCACAGGAGGAATCTGGCAGCAAAAGGTGTCTGGGAGGCTGGATTTGATGTGTTGCTGGACCAGCCTCTCGAAACACTTCATAATAACTGGGGTAAGTGCATCTGGGCAGTAGTCATTAAGACTGTGGGCTTGGTCCTTTGGCCTATCTAGTAGGCCCTTCTTTCGCCTTCTGTGTCTCCTCTGCCTCGGACGCTTGCTAGTGTTGATAACAATCCGCGGTGCCTCTGGTATGTTGTGTGACTTAACATATTTGCTTGTAACTGCTTGATTACATCAAAATCCTTTGTTTAAGATATCTAATCGATTGTAGCTGTGGATCGCCTGACTGATTTTAACAGTTACGAAAAGACAGACAAACAAAAACACAAATGAAAACCACCGAACAGGAGAACGTAAAGCAGTTGCCGCCATCTTGGATTATTTAAATTGTCTTGGGGAAAGTGCTGTATAGAAATAAAATTAAATAACTTATGGCACAAGGATGTATCATGTTGCAAAACCTAATGTGAAATGCTGTTATATAGAGAATCACTTAGTCCATTCTCAGTATGCTGCATACACATAGAATCCTTCACATGCTTACTTACTCACCTTGTGTCTTGCTCAGGTGTGTGTGTATGTATTCATATGAATCTCTCTCTCTACAAGTGTTGCCTACACTTGCTCAGTCTCACTTGTGGTGAAATGGAGAAGTGTCAGAGATTTCAGCTAGGCTTACATCATGTGTGCTTTTTAAGTTTACACAGAAATATGTTAAGGATCATTGTCTTTCTGTAACCTCAACATACAGTTCTGTCCATTCAGAACACGGAAGATATTTTGAATTACGTTGGTTACCAAATAACAGTGGCACCCATTGAATTCCATTGTATGGACACAAAACCTCTTTGAGATATTTCTCAAAATATTTTCTTTTATGTTCCACCGAAGCAAAAGGTCATTTAGGATTGAAATGACGTGAGAGTGAGTAAATGATGGCAAAAATTGTCATTTTTGTTAACTATTCCTTTAATATTTCCCACCTAACAGACAGACACATTTACAGATGTCTCAAAAATATAATCAAGCACTGAAGCTAAAAGTATATATTTTTTGTTCATCAAAAATATATTTTGATAAACAGGGCCATAACATGGACGTGTCTACACTAATATTCAGAGAATAGTGAATTTTGAATGCTTGTGGAAAAACCTATTTGTGACTTCTACATTGGTCACTTCTTTGCATATTTAACAAAAAATGGTCAGGTATAAAATAAAAATTAGATATACTGTAGAAAATTAAGTATTGTATTTGGACACCTTGTGTTTGTCAAACTGACACAGTTTTTGGCTGGATGTGATAATAATCTTTTCATGTTATTCAGGGTTTGTGATTGTGCATTATGTTTTGTGGCACTATAAACTCTTTTTTCTTCTCTGTGTCACTCTTTTCCTTCTCAGTTTCAATTTGAAGTACTTTATTGGCATGACTGTGTTTACATACAATATAATAAGCATACAATAAGTATTATACATAAAAAACAAGTATTGTTTGTACAATGTACAATTTTAAAATGGCAACAAACAGTAGTGTGGTGTTAAAATAAGATGATGGTTAAAGGATAAAGTAATGAATATAAAGGTGGCCTTTTAACACACAAATGTGGACGACAGTCAGAGAATACATTAAATAAATAAATTCATGCTGCATGTGTGTATGGACTGGATTTGTACTGGATCAAGGCTGTGGTTTGTTTCTGAGGGTGTGCAGCAGAAAACTGAATTTAGCAGCAGCTGATGGGTGGCAGCCACCCGTAACATCTGCATTTGATCCTCTTCTGAAGAGCTGCAGAAGTGTTTCTCTCTCACCTCTATATTTACCAGTGAAGGAGAAAGTGTATCTCTGTCTCCACCTCACCAGCGTCACAGTGGCCACACACTCGCTCTTCCTTTGGAAACCATGTTTGTCCGTGTCTTTTCTATTGCCAAATTGTGATCACTGAACCTGTATTTGGTGAGCGTTCATCTCCGCTTTGCATCTCTAATGGTGTAAAGATATTCAGTCTGCTTCATCTTCTGTTGTTGAAGGAACTTGAGTTAGTGTCCAGAATTTGAGTTCATGTTTTTGAAACAGCACCGGGTCATCTGTATAGAGAAGAGATTTCACCTAGAGTAGGTTTGTTTGCTTGTGGATCTTTCATGGATATTATTTATGTGTCGTACCGCAGTATTTACATCAGTTTTGCTAGTCATAAACTATGATCTTTGCAATCTTTTAAATTGGTTGGAAATGTTCTTTGGGCTAATTGCAGTAAGGAATTCAGATGTATTTTCCGGAGACCAGCAGACTGTTGAGAGAGTTCTCTGTCACACACGCACACACACGCACACGCACGCACACACACACACACACACACACACACACACACACACACACACACACATTGGGTGTTAAGTGGCTGTTAACAGTTCTCTACTGCATTTGAGAGTCTTTGAGGGGCGGATGTTTTAGGTACTCAGTAATGAACTTTCATTCAGAGCCTTGTTTACTGCTGTGCTAATGATGTTGTTACGCCATGCTCCTGCAGAGAATAAACTGTCTAAACAGGAAGAGGGACATGTGCACGTGTGTATGTGTGTGTGTATGAGTGTGTGAAGGTGGTATTACAATGACTGCAGGCAGAGACCATCATTTCCGCTCGGAAAACCACCAAGTGAGTCAAACAAGGAGCTTGTGTTTTGGTAGTTTTTGAATTGAAATCTCTTTAATAGTGAGACATGAAAAGAGACATCAGAAAGGAAATCTGTTTCAGAGATAGAGAGGTTTAAAATGAAAACTAAAGAATTACTCAGACAGACATTTTTTGTTTGGTGCATCAGACTGCCCCAGTCCCTTTATTTTTTTACTTTAACTTTATTCTAGTAAAAAAACGTAACACATTAATTTTCTTTGTTACGTTACATGTACTTACTGTAGTAATAATAGTAAATTATACATACATAAAAGGACATCTTAAAATAAAGTGTCAGCATCAGAAATCAATACCAGAACAGCCGTTTAGAAATGTGAGTAAAGTAAGATTGATAGGGTTAATTCTGATTCAGCTAAAGGTTTCTAATAAAACATAGATATGTCACTAGATGGCAGCATAGAGTTTGTGTGGTCAGTATAGATTAGTGTGTGTGTATGTGTGTGAACTAATGGGTTTAACTAATGATGGTTGACTCAGGAAATTAATGATGGATATTTTGTAAAAGCAATATGTGAAGTGTTGTGTTACAACTGCCCCCTGCTTATGTCATTGCTCTCTGTTACTGTCCCTTTGAAAGAATACTCCCTGGATAATGTCATATACAAATATAGAGTGAGTCTTTTGTATTTTTACAAAACCGAGCCAGTCTAATGCCTCCCTCAATTACAGTTCAGTTATTAACTATCATCATTTCTTATTTATGGCCTATAATGTATCCAACACCAGGTGTATTATCTACACCGATGATATTCATACATGATCTCTGTATTGTGAGAAGCTTCGTGCATGCACAGTAGCAGATATCTGACCACCATACTCACTAGCCAATCAGAGCAGAATGCTGTGACCTCAATAAATCAAAGTGATTCTGGCTGGCACAGAATATGTGCAGCAGATCCACTCAGAAGGGCTTGAGTCTTTGTCTCTTGAACTGATCTAGGAGCAGCCCTCTTGTCCCACACACAGACTGAGGTTTGTAAACAGAGCCTTGGATGTTGTGCAGCTGCACTGATGTCAGATCAATAAACCACAGTATTGAGTGTCCATGCATGTTTATGTAAATAAGCCCAACTAGCCACTTTTACTTTATTTTCTTACTGTATTGATAATTCTGAAATTATGATGGTGTGTTGGAGAACATGAGAGAAGTTTGTAGTCACAAAGACCCACACGTGATTTTGACAGTCTCTTAGAGCTAGTAGGCAATATTATATTTTAATTATGTATATTTTGATAATCTTTGGAAGCATAAACTTTAATAAGTAAGTGCAATAAGAGATTATGACAATTGATGTCTACCAGTGAATAATTAAATAATAATAATAGAATGTCCACAGATGTCTGGGGGAAGGTTTTGTCAGATTTAGCTAAAAACAAATTCTGAAAACAAATTTTGCACCATTCTATGTTTAGTAAACCCACAAACAGAAATGCACTGCTTTTACTATGTTAAAACTGATTTCTGGATATCTGGGTGGATATCTCTCTGTCTCAAAGAATGCAGCTGACACGTTGACACAACTTCATCTTGTCAAAGAATCAGTTCTAATTGACAGACAGAAAATCAGGTACAGTATATGAAGAATTATACTGCTGACTGCTGTATATACAGTGAGTCAGGAAGTGATCAAATTATTGGTAATTGTGTATTTGTCAAATTATTTATAATTGTGTATACGCTCCGTCCCTGTAGAGACCCAGAAGCTCTCTGGGTCCCCCATCAGTCAGTGGGTCAGAGGGAGACCGTGAGATCGAGTTCAAGTTAGTGTACTGAGAGTGTGTGGAGCACTCACTACAGGTCATGTAATGCCTTTGTGACTGCTCACTGGGATCAGCCATCAATTTCTTATTGCCCATTTGCACATGGCAATACAACATTATTTATTATTTATATGTCACTATATGATGATTCTTTATGCTTTATGTTTAATGTATGGTTATTCATAACTATATGAAATTTTTTAAACTTCTTTTTTCATTTTTCTGTCTTCTATAGTGAGATTCAGTGTTTTGCACAATTATACTCTAAGCCTGTTCTGAGTTTGTCATTATATAAATATATTTGGCATTGTGTAGATTAGTGTGTGTGTGTTCATGCAGTTTATGTTGCTCATCACCCTCCTCATAAGCTGCTATTGTGACCCTGCTGGACTTCATCCAGAAAGAGTCTTGCATGTGTGTTTTCTGCCAGACCTACATCTGATGAACTGCTTCTTATATGTTTTATGAATGAATACTGTATGTGTGTGTGTGATCATGGTCTTTGTTGGGTTCAATGCCAGCAGCTTTCCATGAAGTGTCGGGGGATTAGGAGAAGAGGGGTGGGCTGGATTCTCCCAGAGCCTTTGTGTCCTAATTGGAGTTGTACAGCTCAGCTTATCGCAACCCATGTCCCTGTGTATGTGTGTGTGTGTGTGTGTGTGTGTGTGTGTGTGTGTGTGTGTGTGTGTGTGTGTGTGTGTGTGTGTGTGTGAGTGTGTGTGTGAGTGTGTGTGTGAGTGTGTGAGTGTGTGTGAGTGTGTGTGTGTGTGTGTGAGTGTGTGTGAGTGTGTGTGAGTGTGTGTGTGTGTGTGTGTGTGTGTGTGTGTGTGTGTGTGTGTGTGTGTGTGTGTGTGTGTGTGTGTGTGTGTGTGAGTGTGTGTGAGTGTGTGTGTGAGTGTGTGAGTGTGTGAGAGTGTGTGGGGTGGGGTAAGGCATGATGCGTTTAGTTATTTTTTCTCTCTCTCTGTAAGGTAATTGGCATCTTTATCAGCAGAATGAAGGGAAAGCTTGTAAACATTGATTTCATTGTTATATTCAGGATCGAGTGTCTTGCTCTGTAAGAGATGTTAATTAAGGGCTGCTAATGGCAGAAAGCAATACCACTCATCAAAACCAGTTTCTGTCTGTAATTATATTGCATTCCTCATGAGTTATATGTTCACAAGGGGTTGATATTTATTGTTTTGTTTTTTTACCCTGTTTCTACTCCTAAGAATATGTTTTATAAGCATTTATAAGACAAACAATATAAAAGTGCCATAAATGTACTTGTTTCTAAGTGTAGGTCTGACAATTGTTAAAAACAGAAACAAACCATTTAGGATGTCAGAAATGTACAATAACATTGCTAATAACTAGTAATTAGTACAATGCACAATAAACTACCAACTATATGCATTATAGGGACATCTTTGAATTCACACAAGCAAAACTGTTCATTTGTCAGTATTTTCTCTCTATATAAGTACTAACTCTCCTAATTTAGACTTTCATCATTTACTGTCTTGGTTTTTGTACGATTAGCAGGAATACTTTCCTGTTTTTTAGATAACTAACTAATTAATCCAATACAATTAAAATCTACATACGATGACATGACTGGTTAATGCTGTGTGACATGGCAGAAAAACATACCGTCTCAACACATAATTAACTGTCACAACAAATGTTTCATGCACTGAAACTCATTACATGCATCTTAATGTGCAGCTGAGAAATGTTTTAGCAATAAAACACAAATGCCTGTATAATCCACCAAAGCATTGACCAGTGATAATAAATATCAATCTTTAGACAGTTCCTTGTGATGTACATGTAACAGCCTGGACACATGGAGACATTTCACCTCAATCATCAAAACATTATAATATTCAGACTTTCAGTTTGTAAAGAAATGTATTGTCCACACAGACACACACATGTGAGGTTTTCCAAGTTTTATGGGGACTTTTCATAGACGTAATGACTTGTATACTGTACAAACTGTATATTATAAGCCTATTTCCTGATTAGAACCAAAACACTGTCTCCACAAGGTCAACAACCACTATACACACACACACAACATTTTCTCTCTTTGAATAAATCAGACATGTAATTCTTGCACAGTCTACTGTAAATGTCAGTGGTGATTGGCTCAGTTTGCTGGTGGTTGTTTATTGGCTAATGAGCCGGTGATGAGTTTGTCAGTGTTGGTGTTAGATGGGCGTCTCAGTGCTCATTCAGTGGGACAGACAGAGTAGAGCTCAACATGAGCACTTAACAGCCTCTGCAGGAGCAGTGAGCAAGAGATGATGAGATTCAACAGGAGCTGAGCGAGTAAGAGAGAGAGATTTAATGTAGCTCATCTTCACCAGATCTGTCCTTTGGATCGTATCCCGCTTACTCTCTCTACATGGATCTGCCTCCTTTCAATCGACCTCTAGTTGTGTGTATCCCATTTATCTCTTCCCCTCCACAGTTTTACTGGTGATCTCCTGAGGTTTAGTTTATCTAGTTTATTAACTAGTTAGCATACCCACTCTCTGCTCAAAACATGAACACACACATGTATATATAAATATACATGTGTGTTTGTGTGTGTTTACATCTTTGGATAAATATCATAGATATATAAATATTTCTAGTTTCATATTCATAGTTATCAAAACATAAATATACATATACACACATTTATTCATACTGTATACACACTATGACATACATTACTGTTGTATTATTATTGGTGAATATATAAGAAAATGATTAGATATTACTTCTCCTTGGTTTGTAACATGACTGTTGTTTTTAACTGGGTTTTACTAATAATTGAATAAGTGATAAATATTGAGAAATATATCAAATATATTGAAAAGTCTAGAAAGTATCAGGCTATATATGTTTTTTTTCTATATCACAAGCACATACACACACACACACTCTTGTTTTTCTGGAGAGTAGGGGGGCAGTTACCACATTTTCTCAAATCCCTGTGGAGATCTCGTAATGTACGAGCTGCTAAGAGAGACAGAGAGAGTGGAAGAGGCCTTTGAATGAAACGCTTCATCTGTCTATTGTAACAACAGACATCTTGTTGTACATCTGTAATTATGTTCTCTTTCTTCAGAGTTCGTCCTGTTTGCAGTGATTCATACTGGACAACATTTCAGAGAGATATATTTATATACAGAAATAAAACTCCCTTTTCTAAAGAAAATGTAAGATGTTATGTGTTTGCTAAAGTATTCAGAGTGATATTCAGTCTGACTGGTCAGTCATTATTTTTATCAGCTCTTTACTTTTCATTCTGTTGGCATCGTGCTGATGATTTGCTATGGCAACCGAAGTAGATGAAGCGGATATTGACTAAAGTGGATCATATTTCATTAGTTGCAAAAAGACAGTGTGGACAGTCAGTTTTGAGAGGATTTGAGCAACAAATTGGATTTATGTGCATTGTGAACAAAGCTTATGATATTCTGAGTCCTAGATATGGTTTGGGTCCCGTGTACATCTCTTGGTTTTTGTCTGCCAGACATAAAAGTGCAGTCACTTAGAAAAGTAGCGCATTATTCACAAACGGTTGTGGGGTGGTTAACTTGAGGGAAGTATGTAGGGTTAGGGATTTGAATGAGCCCCTATGAGTGTTAGCAAAACGACTAGTGATTACAGTTAACTAGAGATTGCAACAAAAGACAGAGAGAGAGAGCAGGAGAGAAGCAGTGGACTAAAGAAAAAGACAGCTGAGCAGTGAGTAAGCAAGGGAGAAAGAGCGAGAGAGAGAGCGACAGAGAGACCGAGAGAGGAGGAGTGCCTTCCCATTTCCTTAGCAACCGTTGGCAGTGAGCGGCTCCAGTCTGTTGTCTTACATGTGAGTGGCTGTGCTGCGAACAGAGACACACACACTGTCACGTGTGGGTCCTCATCAGCATACAGCACTTCTGTATTTTCTGTCTCAGATATGTCCAGCTTCCTCATCCATAAACACTGTTGAGGAGATTAAAGCGGGCGAGCGAAGGAGAGAAAAGAGTGAGGCAAGGGAGCGGGGAAGCTTTGCGAGGAGACGCAGCGCTGGAGGACACGGCAGGCGGGGGGATGGAGCACCTGAGTGCTCACGAGCTGCCCGGGCTCTCCTGGATAGATACTCTGTACAGCAGTACGTATCTCCTGCCTGTTTCACCTCTGCTTTGGGATATTTAGAGTGTACATGTGAGATTTGTTTCGTGTTTCTGTGTGTTTGTTGATATTTTTCTGCTTTATGTGTGATGCTATCAAGCTTGCTGTTGGTTCTTAAGTGTGTTTGTGCTGTGATACGCAGTCATGAGTCCGTGAGAGTACCACTTTCATTAAAAGTATCATGTTAGAAAAATTAAACACAAAAAACATCCCACATGTACATCAGAGTACCATCACTGTTTCATTTCACCACTACAGTATGTTTATTGTTAAAAGTGTAGTTATCCCTCCCTTTTCACTCGTTACTGATCTCTTTCACTCTTTTGCTTCTTTCTTTCATGTCTTTTCCTGCTCTTTTCCTTTTCCCTGTGTTTTTTCCACTCTTCCCTTTCTTCCCTCTCTCCACCTTCTCTTTTTCTTCTGTCTTCCCCCACTCTTCCCTTTTCCTCCCTCTCTCCACCTTCTCTTTTTCTTCTGTCTTTCCCTACTCTTCCCTTTCCTCCCTCTCTCCACCTTCTCTTTTTCTTCTGTCTTTCCCTACTCTTCCCTTTCCTCCCTCTCTCCACCTTCTCTTTTTCTTCTGTCTTCCCCACTCTTCCCTTTCTTCCCTCTCTCCACCTTCTCTTTTTTCTGTTCTCTCCTGTTTTCTTTGCTTCTCATCGGTATCATTTTCATATACTCATGAATATTGTAAGTCATTCTCCTGGTGAACTGTAAGCATCGCTCTCATCTAGACAGGACCCAGAGCACATGCTGTTCTCATGAATATTCAGATGTGATCTTGTCTGTTTACAGTCAGATGGGCTTTTCTCTAGGTGGATGTCGTGGGCGGAAGCGGGCAGCATGGGTTTGTGGGTAATGTTGGGTTGAAAGGTGCACTTGTGGTTGTTTAGTTCTGCCTATTCATGTGCTCCAACTGGAAGGGTGAGTTACATAAAGAGCTTTCAGAGAATGCTAAATGGAGGCAAAGGTTGGCTGAATCGCACAAATCACTCTGGAGGGGTAATGGAGCAAGCGAGCGTGCAAGAGAGAGGGGGGGAGAGCTTATTTTATTCGGCAAGGAGAATCCATTGAGTTAACCAGGAAGGGACTAATCCTCAAATACCTCCCCTTCCCCCATAATTTCACACTGAATTATTTGCAGTTTGTGTGTGTTTGTGCATGTACGGCAGTGTGTGTGTGTGTGTGTGTGTATGATAATGTATGTAATTGGTGATTTAGGAAAAGGGGCTGTTTCACCCACACACTGATTATTAGTGTCACCCTCATCTTTCCCTGTTTGCACCCTCACACACCCTTGTGCAGGTGTGTGTGTTTGTGTGTATGTATGTGTGTTTTATTTTTATTTTTTATATTGTTTTTCATTTACCATTAATTAATTAATTTATTTTCATTAGAGTTTGTTTCTGGGTTCTTCTTGTTTTGCTTTTGTTTTATTTAATGTGCACAAATGTGTATTTTGTGCACACCTTGTTTTACTGTATTGTGCTGTTTTGTGTATTTTTCTTTATTTTATCTTGCAGTGCTTTGTCAAAATACACTGTATGTACAACTGTATTCATCATGCCAATAAAGCTTTAGAGAGAGAGAGTTTAAGAGAACAAAGGAGCAAATGAGACCAGTGAGATATTTTAACCCTGATATTTACATATTTTGATGCCAAATAACTGTAATTATAAAATATTAACCCAGGATGCATTTAGCTTTGGAGTGGTTTTGATGACATTATCAGTGAAGAAAAAAAACAACCCTCAATCAAAGCTCTTAAATGCCACTATGTGTCTGTCAATCATGATGAGCTCTTTAATAAATTATCCTCACAGCTCATTACCATAACAAGACTCATTAGCTGCTATTGTAACAATAACAGAGTCTGGACCGGCTTGAGCAGATCTGTTTTTGTTCTGCGTTGAAGGTATGGCCTCATTAACAAAATAAAGGGTACAGCCATTCAATTATTGATGGGTGTTATTAAACATTAAAAGGTTTTCTTGCTTAATAAAGGATGTACATTTCAAATACATCCACAGAGGCTCATATCATGTCACTGGGAGTATATTAACAGCAGGCGTAATCGTAATTTATGTTTTTAACATGGTTTAACATGCCAATGGGGGATTCATGTTGCCAAAGTATTTGCTTTCTCTCAAAAGCAGAGAAGTTGATTAGTCATTGCTCTTTTTATGTAATGCTCTCATTATCAATTTGTTTATCTATCAGTCCTGTTTTTGAAATGTCAAAGGATTCATTCTGGTTATTAAAACTATATATTTAGTTTATATGCCTCGTGAAAGGTTTATATCTCCTCCTTCACACAATTTCCTCCGTCTGCCTGTGTGATATTATCTCTGATCTGTTTCTGTTTCTCCTCTGTCCGCTGTTGTCATGGTTTCCTGTGTTCAGGATGGCTGAAAGGCAGTAAAGTTAGTCATTTAGTAACTGAGGTGGTGCGTGTGTAGTGGTTCAAGTCACCGCAAACACCGCTGAATTTCATCTGACTGGTGGACATCAATCTTTGAATCATTCACTCAATCTAAGAAATCCACCAAGACTTCTCCATGTTTCCTTTTATGTCACTTCCTGATGTTGCTAGGTGGTTGCTATGGTGTTGATGGTGTTTTGTGGGTGGTTGTTTACAGGACTATCTCAAAAGATCTCATCCAGAAGTCTCTATCATATTCTGGTCCTTAGATATGAAACATGGTCTTCATTGTCTTCCAGGTGAAAATAGTATGTCTGTTTACATCAACACACCTCTCATCCTCAGTCTGCAGTGTGACTTCAGGTATCATTTATGTCTATTAGTTGGTGAGTTAAAAATATAAACATGGCGATGCTTGCCATAGCAATTCCAGTGTTGAAATGGCGTCTGCTGTAGTGTCAGCAAACACTGTACAGTATTGTTATGTATATAAAATATCAGAAGATGTGTTCTAAAGATGTATATCTCAACGATCTTTAACATCCCCTCTGTCTGTCTAGCCCTTTGGTTTAGTCGGCAATACTCATAATCCCCATTGTGTCACATAATGTTTTAAAGACACACAGCAATATTGCGCACAGCTGCTCCAATGTAACAACATGAGCGACAGAGGAACTCTGTTATGTAAGTGAGAGTGGAAATGACCTGCCACAGGACACTGACATTAACAAATAATTTCTCAGCAAAGCAGCTTATGTGAAAGTTTCTTTGTGGCATCTACCAAGGCAGCTAGGAAAGACTACAGCTACAGTATTAAAGCTAGATGTTGAGTTTGTAGGAGACCTATAGAGACATCCGTGATTCTGTTGACTAGAGAGTCTCCTGAAGGTGATTTGAGACATATGCTTTTGTTGAGATTTCTTAGACACGGGTAAAAACAACTTTTACTTGGTAACACTTTACAAGAAGGTTCCATTTGTTAACATTAGTTAACTGCATTAGTCGGCATATATTAGGCTGTAAACTGATACACGTGTGTAAAACATCTATGTTACAAAAGCTAAAGCAAAATGAAATATTCCAGATGTAATATTAGTTAAGCTCGACCAACAGCATGTGGTACTGCTGATTACCACACAAACCTCAGACCTGAGTTTGTGACAGCAACACTCTCTGTGTGCTTGTCTTTGTGTGCTGTGATCTTGTCTGAGAGTGCTTCGTTGCTTTTCAGCTCACATCCCAAAGATAGCTGGGGGCAAGTCCTGATGTAAAGTTGTAAAGCGGCTTTTCTGGGTTTAATATTGAGTTAAATATTCTCTTGAAACTCTTGAAACTGGGCGTGAGCTCCACCTCCGTGGGCAGGATGGTGCACACGCATATTGAGCAGGAACAAGACAAATCGTTTTCAGCCGCATGCTTTTAAAACACGGTGGGTTGAATGAGAGAAGCGCTCGCCCACATCCTGACAGATGCTGTAGATCAATGAATCTGTGGTGACCCTCTTCCTACCCTGATGATGTCTTCAAAACTGCACAAGCTTCAGTTTACCCTTAACCCAGAGTCTAGTGGTCAGTAGGAACTTCTTTTGAATCTAATTTTCTTTGAATTAAAAGGTAGTACGAGACTGGAGCTTTATATTAGTGTCTGTGAATGTGTCAAGTTTCTATTCATGATACCCATCATTTCAAAGCAGTTTTACCAAACATACTGCTATGTGTGTAAGGTTTTAAGGTTATGTCTAACTGCGATATTTAGTCAATAAATTCGATAGATTACAAGTATCATATTAAGCAAGATGCTGTTCCAGCGTACATGGGGATGGCCCTAAGAAAGAAGATACAATTTAATAGAGCAGGAGTATAACATACATAAGGAATTTGCAATAATACCATAAAATATCTGAACATTTTGAAATGAAAAGAAAACGGGGGAAAAAACATGTGAAATAGTAAAGCCTTTAAGACTGTTCATTATATCATTATATTAAAAGCAATATTAACAATTTACAAAACCCTGAGCCAAGCCAAATGTCAACAGTCTCCCAGTAAACAAGACAATAGGGCGATAGGTTCAACTGGGAGGGCCAGTTGTCCTCTGGCACGCTAAAGCTGCTTTTTTGCTTATAACAATGATTTATAATTTTATATTGTTTTAGAACTCAGGTCTGATTTTGTGACATGTCAGGCACTGAGGAATGTTACAAACAGTGACAGAGGCATAATCCATCAGGAGTTAGACAGTATGCCTAAGTTGTTTTACGTGTGGGAGATTTTGTCCAATAATTAACTTCTCTTTTGACTGAATTTAGTAGCAGGCATTTGTTAGTCATCCAGGTTTTAATATCAGCTATGCATTAAATCTGGATGGACACTGAGTTTTGCCCTGAAGAACAGTCAGAACAGGGAACTGTTTGAAATGGATTGAAATCTGCCCCTAATGTTTTACAGTACCCTAGTCATCGGTGTTTAATTAATTATTTAATTAATAATTATTTTATTTATTATCCTCACAGCTGTTTTTCAAAGGCAAACACTGCAGTGCTCTTATGTAAAGCTGTTTTGAGTTGATGTTCGTGAATCTGTAGTTCTCACTAAATCTAAAGCTCAGATCAGGTCCTGCAGGATTTCAGATGGGTTAGTACAACAGATTCAGGGTTCTGTTTGGATTGTCTTCTCAAATGCTTTAATCCTTAACAGTGCACTGTTGAACTGTTGAAATCTGTCACCCTGCGACTGCTAGTGATCGAAGTTAGTCAAAGCTATTGTGTGGAGAGAAAGTGAAGCTGTTTATTGATCTTTGTGGGACAGGGGTTTGGACATTCAGCATATATAAGGTGAAAGATACATGCTATTGATGTGCTGGGATGCATCATCAGTGATGTTTCTGGGTTCATCGGATGTTTCGGGTCTTTCAACATCATACACCCTCACCCAGGTGACCCAGACGGGGGTGATCAAGCCCCGATCTGCGCCTCAGCAAGGCTTGTCCATGGATCACCCCTTTCTATCCACAGCCTTCATGAAGCTCTTTCTGCAGTCTCTGTCACAAGTCTGCTCTTCTCTGCGGCCCACTCAATCCCAGCGCAGTAAATGCTCTATGGAGAGAGCGGCCAGCCTCTGCATCCAGCCTCCACAGGGTAACCACAAGCTCTCCAACCCCTCTCGCAGCACTGATCAATCAGCCCTTTGTACCTGGTGCTTTTCCTTTCAAATGCCTCTTCCATGTAATCTTCCCAGGGCACAGTCAGTTCTATCAAAGCAAGCTGTTTCCAGATCTCGGGTATAAAGATGGACTGGGGTTTTATATTTAATGCAAGCTTAATTACATTCATTCACATTTGTGTATGTGTGATGTTAGATCTCAGAGGTTGTTTTGCCCTGTCTTTTGTTTGTTCTTTTTTGGTTCTTTGCTTACACACAAGGGTCTTGCGTGTGCTAGTGTGTCTGTCTGTATTGTGTGTGACATGCCCTGCCCTGCCCAGCTGGTAACTGGGGACCGCTTAACTCTGCCCTCAGAATGTTAACCATTCGCAGTGCATCTCAAAGACAACACATCAGTCAGCTCAGCCAATGGGAATTCTGGCCTGTTTTTCCTCAACCAATGAGTCATGGCATAATTAAGCATTCAGGCCAGTCAAGAGGAAGAGAAGAAAATGAATGGAGGGGAGGTGAAGAGGGAGCAGAGAGGAAGGGATGGGCTGTCCGTTAGTTAAAGATGCTACAACGAGTGGTTCTCATCGCTCATATCTCTCTCCCTCTCCATTCCCACCATATTTTCAACCTTTAAAATGACAATTTCTCCTGTAGCTCAGTTGGTAGATCTAGAAGGTCATAGGTTCGATTCCCATGGAGCACATGTACTAACCAAATGTATAACTTGATTGTACTGTAAGTCAAATAAACCTGCCCCTAGTCACTCTCAGTCAGTAATGCCTATTTTGATGAGTTTTTACAAAAATGTATTCATTTGTGAGCATAAACAAATGGGATGTGTCAAAGCAGTAATTCATAGACTGAAGACTGTTTTGACCATTTATGAACTCAATTATCACGTGTGACTTTTGTTCTCTGTCCTCACCATATATATCTATATATATACCCAATCATTAAATTACTGCTGGAGCATGGCATTGTTTTTTCATAATTTTACTCACTTAATATTGCTCACAGAATACACCAGCTTGATGCATTTAACTTTAAAATGTACAAAATGTTCTTGCAGGTCTTGCATAGCCCTGGACCCCCTAGAGGGGAAGAGATCCACCCCCCATAGTCTCACAAAATCCTTAAGGCTAAATTTAGCTGTTAACTGGCTGAGTTAGATGGTGATTAACATTTGACAGTAGAAAATCAGCCCAGACTTGTGTTGCTTATAATAAACTGATATGTTGATAACACATTCGCAGTCTTTCTGAAATTGAGAGCAATTACATGTAGATAGACACTGTATACATTAGTGATTGTGGTGGTGTTTATGAGGTGTCACTCTGGGACGGGTGAGTATGAGACTGGGAGAAAAAAAATCACAGTATACTCACTACAAAAAAATCCCTACATTTATCCATCCTCCATCCATCCCTCTACCCATCCAGTCCTAGACCCATCCACCTATCCATCCCTCCCTCCATCTCCTCATCCTGCCATCTACCAGACCATCCATCCACCCATCCTGCCATCCACCTATTCACCCATTCATACAGCCCTCCATCCAACCATCCTCCTAGCCATCCATCTATCCACCCACCCACCTATCTGCTCACTCTCCCCATCACTCAGGCTGTCAGAGATGGATTGCCATGTGTTTGGCACAGGGGTGATGTGAGACAAGATTTCACGGCTGCTCAGCATTGATTCACATCAGTAATGAGTGTAGCTGGAGATACAGGTGCTGTATATAGACACTGATTTACAGTCTATTGGATTCTTATGCTGCATGCAGCAGCAGAGATGTTTCATTCTGCTCCTGAAAAAAAACACACATCTGCTCTGGGTAATGTGATTGACACAGTCCCAGTGTGTGTGGAGCTGCTGTCAAAGACTTACTCTGCAGCCTTTATAACACACTAACAAGACTCAGAACCTTCCCCTGAAAGCCGTGTGGAGATGTGTTCATATTCTTATTAGACTTGCAAAGTTTAACTGCTACACTGGGTTGTCTGCATTATGTTTTGGACATTTGGGAGACAGTTACTCTGCCTCTATATGCCAAACCAATTCTGCGTTTCAGTTTAACCGTATCCTGAACTAAGAGGTTCCACTTCGCAAATTAAATGGCAATGACGATATACTTAATCTTTTTTGTATTTTCTTGGCTTACCGGCGCTTTAAAGATCTCCTGTTGAAGATATTTGAGGTTGCTTAAAAGGGCATATCTGAGATCCTTTGTCTCCTGACCCCTGCATCTTACTTACATCAGTCAAGTTCTGTAACCTGCCTTCAAAATGGTTGAGCTGCATTTACTGATGACAGCACTGTGTGTGAATATATGAGTGTCATTGCCCACAAGCTTTTTATGCAAGTGTTATGTAACTGACTTGCTTTGCCTCTTTCTCTTTGTCTCTCTCTCTTTCTGTGTTATTCAAGCCCTACATTTTCTGCAGTACTACCATTAAAACATTTTCAGGGGCTGTGTAGTGGGGTTTTACTCTGTTATAAATATTACTCAGTAAAAGGCATGTGAATACTCTTAATGTCTGTAGGTTTTATGTGAACACTGCAGTTAAACTGTTCCAGGGTCAGCTAGTTAGGCTAACTAGGTCCTCAATTCTGCTGCAGTCAGTCATCTCAGAGCTGGGATATTTCTTTTGTATTGTGTTTTTGGAGTTTTTTGGAGCGAATACATGACTTGTTGGCAATAGCATGAGAAAGTCAGTATCAACCATAAGAACACAGGTATGTCAACAGCAAATATCTCTAATGAATGTGTCATGCAATGACTAAAGTTCAGCAATGCCTCTGACAGCGTCTGCTGTGGACTGTAACTTCTGCTTGGTTTTTGAGGAGTCTTTTCTCAGTTCTGAAGGAGTTTTTTGTCTTTTTTCTCATTCAGGCTGATGCAAGATGCCTTATAGGTTAGCTGACATTTCCTCTTGATTCCCTGCCATATTTTGCGCTCCTGTAATTAGGATAATTAAATGTCTCTAATTAAAAGCCCTCAAAAGTTCCTCATGACTTTGCAACGCTCGGCGGGATTATTTTGCTTGGAGCGCTGCCTTTCAGAACAATGTTTGCGTGAAGGGTTTTAGATCTCATCATAAATGTATGAGGTTATGACTGTGACCTTTTCTGTCTGGCCTGTTTAAAACACAACTGCTTTGTTCTTCAATAAAGCTTGTCTAGGCAGCTGTCAGCATGTAACCCGAGTGCTGGACAGTGCGGCCGGACGGTGTTTTTACACTGCTTACGTCAGGGTTTCTTACGTTTATATTTGGTAATGACATAGTGTTTGCTGCTGAATCTGCTGAATCTAATTTTACATTGAAGATGAGCTATGAGTTCAGTCCAAATAGAATCTAAAGGGAAATAGACAGTGGATAACAAAATAACAAATAGACGGTAAACAGACCGCAAATGTTTTTGGTCTCACCCTACATAGTCTAATTTGAGGATAAGTCTAAATCAGCTCTGAACTTATTGGTATCAGAAGAACATCAAAAATGTATAGAAAATTATAATACAGAAATTATAATGTTTTGCTCAGTTTTGGATCATGCAGCGTTTCTTTCCACAGTTTCTTTGCACGTTTCACTTCTGATAATCTTCATAGAAGCAAACATGCAAATCACATTGTTATTGTAAAGTGTAACTATGTGCGTATTTCAAAATCATATATATTTAATGGACCGAAATCTGTCAGACAACTCATCTCAGTGATGTAATCCTATTGGACTGCCATTTTATTCCAACCGTTACTTCTGATTTAGAGGTTTGTGTAAATATTTTACTTAGTGGTTTACTGGTGCAACGCCCAAGGCTGGTGCATCCGGCCCCTGGTGCAAAAACACACACAGGCTTAAATGGTGATAATCTCAATGTTCCTGCATTGAGCCTGTGAAGAGTTTATTGCCTCATGCAGGAGATTGAGAGTGTGGACAGATGATTAGTAGACTGAAGCCGGGCAGATGAAACATGCGCTGGTGTTGTAATTAAAAAGACATCAATCTCTGTGCTGTCTGTCACTCTCTTCCATTGTGCTGCACAGTGGTGGAATCTCTAAGAGTCTCGTTCACATAATTAGAGAACAGTGTCATCTCCATCCTGGGCAATCGGAATAATTAGGAGATGGGGGGATGCTGGCTATGGTTGCCGTGGTGACAGCGTGAGGTGCATGCATATGACATTTAAAAGGCATCACTTATCTTCACAGGCACAGGCCTGCTTCACTTGATCACTGGGGCACCCCTGTTCATCTCTCTCCTCTCTTTCACTCTCCCTCATCATTCATTCAGTGTGTTAGTGTTGATAAGAAATGATGTGCCGTTGTTGAAGTGACAGGGCCTTTGAAAGGTAATGTCAAGTGTGCTGTTTCTTGTGGGTGAGAGTATCTATAGTTCTTATGGGTTAATATGGATTTCTTGAATGAACAGCAGAGCAAAGATTTGGTGTACAGTAATGCTAAGCAGAATGTAGTCGTCATAAATACTGTTTGAGTTTTGCAGCCTATTTCCCAAAAGCAGCATTTCTGAATTATATAAAATATATGCCTCTGAATATTCAAAATAAATTGTTCATAGAGCCTTTAATCTTCAATAGAAGGTTTAAAAAAGTATGCATTTCTTTGACAGTTTAATAACATTAGAACAAGAGAAAAACTTATAATTACATTGAAATCTCATCTAAATGAACTTTGTTTCAAATATGAAACAATTGAAATGCATTTAAAAGCACTGTCTGCATACAGTCTGAGAGTTTCACTTTAAACCTGTTACCGTTAAGGGATCATTTATTGGGTAACACACAATCATTTGTTAAAACACTAGTCTACTAGTTGACCATCATGAGCCATGAGCATGCACAGCCGGGCTGCTGTGCTCAGTAACATTGCTTAAGCATCTCTTCTAATTTAGTCCAATATTATGTTGCGGTTTCTTTGTAACAGTAATAATAAATGAAATGAGAGTAGGGTGCGGAGAATTCATTGAAAGAGTGTTTTCAGTTATATCTTTAATTAAGCTATTAACTATAATAATATATAATATATACTATAATAACCGTAAACCTACGGTTCTTAAAGGCAACAGTCCTTGTGTTGTGAAAGCACATACAATGCCTTAAATGTCTATGTAGGCTGCTCATTATAGTTATAAAACTGTATTGTACTGCAGCGTACCGTACTGTGTTTCTCTTGTTGTGTCTATTGAGCAGTTACAGTATTTACCCATAACATGGGAGTGCACTGTCTGATCAACATCCTGTGGAGAAAATGTTTAGTCGTGCAGTCAACCAACAGAATTTAAATTCTCGGCAAAACCAGCAAGAAACAGCAAACAATGAAATGAAGAAAGAACGAGAAATGAAAGTTGGTGGGAGAAACAGATTGCCGCTGATTAATCTGTGGAGAAAAGATCAACTCTTTCTCTTCTAATAAACAGTTTTTGGCATTCTCAGATGAGATGCTTCCATGGAAAAAATTCCAATTTAATGCCGAGATGGGGACACTGATTGGAATTTTCTCCTCCTCTACAGCTCATTTGTTGTGTCAAGAGTATGTGTGTGCATGTGAGTCAGTGAGTGTGTGTGTGCACGAGTGCTGTGGCCGTTGGCATTACGTGTCCTCAATACAGTGTTTGTATCGATTACTGTTGTAATAGGAAGGGATCTCTTTTTTATTTTGCATTTGATCCCTTCACATCTTTCACATCATCTCTATCATCTCCTCCTTATTCTTCTAATGACATCCCCAAAGACATTCTGTGATCCCTCCTGTGCCCTCAATAACCCCTCACCAGATGAGACACACTCATGCACACACACAGACACACACACGAGCTGATTGTAGTCTTTCTTCAAATACGATAAATTCAGAGAGAGAGAGTGAGGAGGTTGGCAAAGATTACATAATTCCACTTCACAGTTACACAGAAGTGTTGATAAAGATCTCACTATATCCTCTTAGTTTTTCCTGCCCTCACTATATTCTCTTTATATTTTTCAATTTCAATTACTTTAAAGTACTGTATTATGTTTTTATGCAATTTTATATGAAGACCAATCATGGAATAAACATTAAAATTCATTAAAAATGGTGCCATCATTGCTCTGTTTGTTTGAGCATCTAAACCTTCCTGACACAGTAACGTTGTGTGTTGACCAGTGCCGTGAGTTTGAGGTGAGGCCATCTCTTTGGATCAGGGGAGTGTTCTGGAAACCTTTTTGAAAACTGTAATTATTCTGAACAGTTCTGTTGGGTGATGCCAGTGGCACAGAAATGAGACCACTTTTAAATGAGTCAAGCAAACTGAAGGTGAGCTCTGTGAACTCTTTGGAAGGGAGCTCCGCATCAGGAAAATTAATTTCTCCTTTTTGTTCATGCTGAGATCAACATGGAGAGGCAGAAATATAATCCCAGATCCCCTCTGAATTCTGATGTGAGCTTCACAGCATTGGGACTAATCATCACTCTTCTCAGCAAATTAGATTACCACCTTTCTCCAAACACAGCAGGCCCTACTGCTGAGATAGATCTGTCTGGGGCAGTGGTTAACACTCACACACAAAATGAGTACTGTATGTATAGAGTGGCAGCACAACACTGTTTTGTCAATCGTCCAATACCCTGAATTTCATTACCTTCATTATAATGAATTTTGTATGAACAGCCTTGTACTTTAAACGCAGGTGATGTGCGTGTATGTGTGCGTTCTGTCTACATTATGTATTTGACCCTAAGTGTATGCTAATGTGGTTTTACTGTGTCCAATATGATTACATTTTCTTTTTCTGAAATGTTGCCCTCTTGTTGTCTCTTTTCATCTCCCTTACCCTTCCTTCTGAGGACATTGAATAATTATCTGTCATAATTACTTTAGTCAATAATTTTCCTGTTTTAATGGCTGTCTTCTTCAGCACGCAGAAATGTAGAGTGACTGTATAATGGGAGTTATGTTGTGATTAAAAATCCAATCATCCATCCATCCATTTTCCAAACCTGCTTGTCCTCTTCAGTGGACAATGTATGTATTTATATTTTTTCTCAAACATTTTAGAATACACCTTCAGAGGTTCTCCATAAGAAACATTTCACTTATGTGACCCTAAATGTTTAACTGCTAGTGTACATGGTAGTGTACATATGAAACATTTGTAATTCTGCAATAATGAACAAATGAGCTTTAGAGAAAAACACAAACAGGCATTGGTTGGATAACTTTATCTAGGTGGGAAATTCAGCCAATTAAATATTGTTTGGTTCCAAGTGAGGTTGAATTCTGATAGGGCCTTGAAATTTGCATTACCTGAATTACCAAAGGTGTGTTTATGAGATCATGGGCTGCTGCCTTGTTTGTTTGTGTGTGTGTGTGTGTTTGTTTGTTGTTTGTTTGTTTATGTGCAACTGCCTACGTGGATGTTTGGATACAAAAAGCACTAGAGGAATAGTGGCACATACAAGTAGGTCACAGTAGCCCACACACGCATTTGATGTTGGTTGAGTCCTCCATAGTATTTTGTTTCTTTGCCATCTGTTACAGATTCCATTTTGTTACAGCAGAAACTTCATGGCTGTTTGCGAGCGTTGTGAGCACTGGGTTTAAATCCCAAATGTGGCAGATTTATATGTCTGCTGAAATATGAAATAAATACGTCTCTCTATAGTACAGGGCCAATTTGATTCATCTTTGAGTTGAGAGTACTGCAGTTGTGGGAACAGAAGAAGAGAATATTTACAGCGATATTTCTCAATGATTTTGTGACCTGTGATATTACATATTGCAGTGTGATATATTTTGTCAAGAATTTATGAATGAATTCAATTTTAAGAAATAGAACTTGATAGAACTTTATAAAACAGGTAGCTAAGGCTCTGAAATCTGATTGGATAAGCCACGTTTGAAGACATTGTAGTAGCCAATATACATGTTATAGTTAACAGCTTACGGTACTAATGAACTACATTCCTTAGTGGAGAAAAAAAAATTGTGTTTATTATGTAAGTTACAACAGGTGTATTTGTCGAGAATTGGCATCTTGTATTACATTGTAGTTAATGTCATTTTGTAAAAGCCATAATCTGTCTTAACAGAGGCAGCGTGTTATGATTTTTTCTACTTGGCATTGTGACAAAAATCACCCATTAACCTTAAAGGGTTTGTTCACTTAAAAATGAAAATTCAGTCAATTATTATTCACCCTCATGTTGCAGAACCCGGAAGCGCTGCACTGTGTTTACAAGCAGAGGAAGACACGCTTTACATAAAACATTCTTCATAAATATGTCTGCAGATATCAGAGACATAGAGGATGACTTACAATTTTTTGCCTTCTGGGTTCTATGTCTGAACGCCGTCAGATCCACCATTGATTGCCTCGCAAAAACACGCAGCTATGTCCAGTGATTCCTGTGGAGAAAAATCAAGGTGGGGCTTTGTGACATTGACCTGTGAATGCAGATACGATGGCTGGATTTCATTTACATTACAATGAGATCTGATCACGATGAGTCCTCGACTACCTCTTGACCAGGACACAGAACGGATATCATTCCGATTACAAACACGTTTCCTCTGTCTTTTCAACGTGTATGTGGACAACATCTGGATACAGGCAGCATGTTATTGCTATGTGTAAACACAGCCAGTTTAGCTAGCGAGGTCTGAATGTGGAGTATGTTGTGACAGTAAACAGAAGTGTGTGTCCTGTTGCACTTTATTTCATGAAAGGCTCGGGAAATAATGTTGGTGTTGATGTGTTGTAACACACCTGAGCTCTTTCATACAGCACAGCACAAAGCCCGGACTGTTGACCTTTCCGACCAGCTGCAGTTATGGAAAGTTATTCCTCGGCAATGATCTAATGTTTACTTAACACAGCGACTCAGCTTTCGTATTAGGGCTGGGTTTTGCAACCAATTTTGTGATTCAATCAGATTGTTATTTATATGGTTTGTTATCAATTTGTTATCAATATTTAATTAAAATGTAAGTTTTTTTAGACATGCAAAATAATCCATATTTAAATGTAAATGCTAACTGAAACCCTCCTACTCAGCTTTATTACTGATATGCACATTTACATTAACAACAGGCCCACACAGGACAAGAGGTGAAATACAGTGTTTCCCACAGGGTGAGACTATAGCGAGATCACGTCTCCTGAAAAATGGGGTCCACGGGGTCAATTTTGTATATTTAAAGTTAAATGCATCAGTCTGGTGGAGTTTTGTGCTCACAAACAATTTTGTGGTCTAGAAATATTGTAATCAATGGTTGTATATATAAGAATATAAAATTTACTGAATAAAATCTTTTCAAAGCTACAATAATTATTCAGTCAAGAGCAGTGAGTGAGTCTCTCTTTATCTTTTGTTTTCTTTTGTTAACATTAACGCCATAGACAGCAGCAGGAATATTAGGCTACTGTCACTTTAAGATGCAATGCATGGATCTAATACTGTATTGACACATCTGATTTTCCAGCTGTTTACGTTTACAAACGAGTAAGTTTATGTGAAACTTGTTAGTAAATATTTACAATGACAACAATAAAACAACAGTTAAATAAAAATGTTTCCGACAAAGAAGTGGATAGACTTCTGACATTTTTATTCGAATATTTCTACCATATGATGGCTGAAGCAACAGTGAGTGCCAGCGTGATAGTATTTTGGTAACCAGATACATTGTGAATGGAATTCTACAAAACTATAGTGAAAACATCAAATTATCAATTATCATCAGTGAAATAAAATAGCATCTCTTCCCTGCAAACAATGCCATGAAAAATGTAAAGATTTAATTTCAAGGCCAAACTAAAACAAATGGTAGTCAGGTATCTATATTCATTTTAGTATTAGCAACAGAGGCCAATCCTCCTAAGATGGCGGCGCTGCCCCAACATGCAATGCGCTGTGATGTAGGTTCACATTCTTTATAGTGATGTTAATAAAAAGGATCAGGTACATGTGCTACAGTATGCAGGGTGCACCATTGTTCACATGCTGCCAAGCATCATTTTTACTGTGAACTGTATTTTCATATATTTGAATAAAAGTTTCCTACTTGTTGTGTGTTTGTTTTAATGTGTGTCTGTATGTCTGTATGCATGTAATACGGTTGTCTGTTCTGTGACAGCTGCTAAACTTTAAGATAGCGTTCACATGGCTTTCTTCTTTGAAGCTGCATGCGTCTTGAGATCCATCATTTCACACCATGGTAAGACAGATAAAGTGTGTGTATGTGTGACAGGATGTGTGTTTAATGTGTGGTGAGTCTGCATCCTCTCAGGTCAGATTATTTTTATTGACTTGACGTCCCATGTGGTTCAGCGAAAAGGCTGAAAACCGGTCCCCTCCACCACAATCTACACGCTGTAGCTGGGATCTCTGTAAATCTCTTTAAAACATTGCTTATACCATTATCCCTTGTACAGTACACTCTCTAAAGACATTAACCAGATACCAAGACAACAACACAGTGTGCTGTGTTTCCAGTTCCATAAGTGTATGATAATATGTAATGTTAGATTAACTCACAATTGGTGGATGTTGATGTTTGTGTTTCTACAGTTCTGCACACACATATGCTGAGAGAGAGAGAGAGAGAGAGAGAGAGAACATGATTTGACAGTAGTGAGCCAGTTTTACCTATTTTTTTGTTGATATGATTTGCATGTTGTATGTGGTAGTATTTGTTCCACTTTCTAGTAAAAACATGTATTTATATTTAATGTCTAAGCAAAGACACACCACCAGGATCTGTGCCACTAATACTTCCTTTTGTGTAATTAATAGAATAGGGTTGTTGGTCAATTAGAAATCTCAGATGAATTACACAATTGATCAATTAATCACATTTATCACTAAGCAGAGAGAGGCTCGTTCTTTCCGGTATGTGGGTTCAAGTGACAGCCTGGGATAGTTAAAACTCTTGAAAGTGGATAAAGATTGTTACATAATTAAGTATGAATTACTTTGTTGAATAGAGACTGTCTGGCCTTTTTACAGTGTGTGTGTGGCCATTGTGACGAGTTACAGGCAGTTGGTTGGTTCCTCTGTGGATTATCTTAGGTCGTCACAGTAACCTCAGGGAACGGCAGACGGGATGACTCCTGCCCATGGGGTCGGGTTGTCAGGCAGGTCTTTTGTTTTTCTGCCCGTCTGTGGTCACGTGGGATGTGAGCGTTGACACACTCACTGCATTTTGGCTTTTAATTAAGACATGTCTGCTCTAAATACTGCCTCATAAACTCATAAACATTTTAATAACAGGCTTTTGTGTCATTTGTGGCTGTTTTACAGTTTTTAATACATTTAAGGAGTGTTGCAGGTTATTTTCAGCTGGGTTGAAACAACAAACGTGGGTTGTTTAGTTGGCGTAAAACAGAAATATATAAGATTGTATTTTTGTTAAAGCAGAACAAGTCTGAGTTCTGTTTGAGTAACTTTACGAGTTAAGTAAATAGAGGTGCGATTACTTTTTTGGGTGGATGGACTTTTGATTATTAGTAGCCAGTGCCTTTCCTGTGGATGGTTACTCGTAATACAAAAGTCCAATATTTTGCATATATTAAATGTTTATCACAGTGCTTTTTGCAAGGCTTCTATTGTAAGCACTGTACATTACTGTAAACACATTTCCTATTTGTGCAAACGGTGTTAAGAATATTCTCTGTGGTACAGCCACAAGATGATAACAAGGCACCAGCTCCTATTCTGAGTCGACTGAAATCAGTTTTATTCCACCCATTTAGCAGTGAAGCACAGTATTTATTTTAGGCACAGTAATGTACTATATGATGTGTGTGCATTAATCAGCTGTGTAAATCATTTCATCTCTGCTGGTTTTTGTTTTTGTTGCTCGACTATATGCAGAGCTTTGATAAATTGTGTTCCCACTCACTGCATCATTTCACACTCATTTTCTATTACCACTCCCCCACCCCACCCGGCCTACAGAATCTGTCAGTCACATCTAGAGGCTCCGCCCATTCCCCCTTCCTAGTTGAAACTAACTTTCAATACTTCAGTTTGTTTGTATACTCTGACATGTCGGACTCGACCAGTTATGTGATTTTGGGGTGAAGCTGCCATTTCTGTCCAACCAATGGCAGATGAGGGGAGTGTTCGGGAAACCTGTTTGGAAACAGCCATTATTTGGTTTAGTTTTGTTTGGCTGTGCTATTGGCAGAGAAATCACACACTTGACATCTGATGACACATCTGCTCTCAGCCTTTAGTTTTCTTACCTTCTCCTAAACACTTCCTGTTTCCACAGACTTTAACTACAACACTGACGGCTATGAGGGGGAGGCGGCGGAGGACAGGAAGTCTCAGGATGGATCGGAGACCATGCCTTTCATAGACGAGTCCCCCACCATGTCCCCTCACCTCTGTGCACGGGGGCAGGACGGAGAAGCTGTCTTAGCCACCCCACGTGAAAGGCTACTGCCTGAGGTATTCCACGTTTGTGTCTTTCATTAGCAGACAAAATCCCTGTGGAGTTCTGTTATGTGAACTGCTCTGTTGTCATTTGCACAAAGGACCAATTTTTACAAAAATGCTTTGATTAAAATAATCTTTTGTCTCACATAAAATAATTAAATGCATCTCATTTAAAGGTTTTTGTATCTGTAATTGGGCTGTAGGTGGTTTCAACATTACAATATGGGGTTCAGATATGTGTAAAAGTGTAATTTAGGTGCTGTGGCGGGTTGGCACCTTTTGTACACTGTTTTTAACCTTTCAGCTTTTTCACCATTGCAGTGTGAGAGATTAATTTACAAATGTTTAGTCATACATCAACTGCCTGTTTAACAATTTTACAAGAAGGATCAAAATGTTGTTTTAAAACAGCCTTGGATAAAGCACACTGAAAGTTGACGCATGATGTTATGAGGAGGGATGACATCATATGTTCTGGATATGAAGATTAATAAGATGCTATTTTTAGGATTAGCTTTGTTCTGTCTCATAAATGGGGCGTACTGTATAATGTCAGTTTGGATCTCATGTTTTATTTGCGGTATATGCAGTTTGGATTTCACTGGATGTAATGAAGGAGGATAATAGTTTGTGCATGTGTTAGTTTTAATGTAGGATTATTGTCTCAAAGTGTGAGATTGAGATAGGTCTGAGAACTCTAACAAAATACTAAAGGACTGTGGTGGACATGTCATCTCTGAAAAGCTGTGTATGACTGTCTCTCAATGTCATAATTGCAGGCAAAAACTGTCTGCTGTGCAAAATCTTACCTGGTGTGTTTCAGTGTGCTGAGTAATGCAGTGCCCCGTTTGTGTGCATGTGTATATACACACACACATATACAGTACTGTGCAAAAGTCTCAGGCACATTAGTATTTTCATACCCAAAAATGATTTTAAGCAAGTTATTTATATCCTTTGTTGTAGTGTCAGTAGGAATTATAAGTTTACATTTCCAGACATTCTTTTTGCCATTAATTGTAATAATCCAGTGAGATTTTTATATGCACAAGGAGACTGACAACAGCCAGAGCTCCACAGAGAGATCTGATCTGCATGGTTTGTGAATATGCTGAAACATTTTGAAGTTAGTATTGTTATATTTCAATATTTTCTTAATTATAAACTAAGATTAAAAACAAAAAGTTAGCTCTTTAAATGAACATCTTTTGTTAATAGATGCTGCTAGGTTTGATTCGGTGAAAATCCTACACATTTAAATGTACTTTCTGTCGCTCTGTCAGATATGGTGTGTTCACGAGTTGCAGTGTGTGTTCACAACTCACTACAATGTGTGTGCCCTTACTGGATGGGTTAAATGCAGAGGACAAATTTCAGTCTCTTCACTCAACACCATCCCCATCTGGTGGTGAAGTAGATGAGCTGCAGCCTCACAGTTTCGCATTACTTGCCAATGCAGACCTGGCAGTATTATCTGGCAAATATAATATCTTATTCTCTGAGATACCTCCATCTGGTTATAAAGGAAGCGCTGATGTATTTTTTATTCTGTGTGTATAGTTTGGTTAAAAGTACAAATTTATATTTTTTCATTTCTAGTGATCATACAGACTATGGTAATTTGCTTGATTTTGTCTATAGTTCACTAGATATTAGCCTCATACATCAAAATGGTGATTATTAAAAGCAAAAAATTCTGTCACAATACTCTAAAATCTTTCGGTCGATAAGGACATTTATCAGTATATACAAACGTTTGTTTAAACATGATTCAAATATCACTTTTAAGATTTGAAGATTTAATCTTTGTTTGAATAATGATGTACAATGCAATGAAGCTAATTTATTAAAAATAAGTAGGTATTAAAAATACCTACTTAAATACCTACCTGTATTTTTCCTGAATTGACATCTTTCTAACAAAAAAGTGCCTTCTCTCTTTCTTGTTAAACATAACTGTTCGCTTTCATTCTTATAACTCATAATCAAACATTATGAACATAATTGTTCATAAATGCTCAGTTAATCCAGTAATCCAGTTCTGTAATGTCATTTCACTCAGATTGATTTATAGTATATCACCAGTACTGAATCACCTGCCCGTGTAACCATATATTTACTCTGCACTGCTTCTGTGGTCTTCTGTAACCCTACAGGATATGAAAAAATAGCAGGGACCTGCCCCTTTATACCCTAAAAACACCTGACACATTTTAAGTGTGACTGCAGGTGTAGTCAAACCGAGAGTGCAAAGGTTATTTGAGAAATTCTCTCTCGCTCTGTCAGGAGGTCTTATCTTGTGAGCAGTGTAGTGTGAAGTATAATCAGCAAATGGAGGCTTACATCATATATCACATTCTGACATCGTTTTCATCCTCAGACTCTTGATTCTTTAGAACAGGGGCAGAAATTCTTCTCACTAAATAAAATGGATGAGACTTTAACGGTTTGACATATATCTATGTCAGTTCCCATTGGTGGTCAGCGTGGTGTTAGCCAGTATACTGAAGTTCAGAGCGCTGCGACATCATCGTTCATGTTGCTCAGGTCTACATCCTCTTTTGAGTGTGTAGAAGAAAAACTGTCACAGATTCTTCTCAACTTCTGCTCACAAAGAGCCTCATCATGATCACAGTCAATCTTACAGACTTGAGTTGTCATTTCATTTTCTTGTTTCTCTTTTCATAAATAAATGTTATAATCATTCTACTGAATGTGCTTTCGTGGTTATTTTAGGTTGATAACTGACTTCAGTTGATTAGTTATGAGCTGATTTAAGTTTGGGTGGGGGGCAGCAATTCTTGTGATTTAATGAAGCAGATATTACTTTCTATTTTCACACTATTTATGACTTAGGTCTTTGAAACAGGAAGCAGATTCAATAGCTGTTGCTTGTTAATAATTAGCCAATGCACCAGCAAAAAAGTATTGAAATGTTTGTGACGTAGAACCTTATTATTTTCTTTTTTAACATGTACAATGTTTATACCATTGCGTTAGAATTACTTCCAAATATGTTTTCAAAAAACATGGTAGTACCTATACCACTGCTGTACCATGGGTGTAAATCTCATCTAACAGCAAATAATAATAATAATAATAATAATAATAAGATTTCTCAAGAACATTTTTTGAAGGGAACACAAAAAATCCAGCCATTTAATACAACAATACAACAATCGTACTTGTACTTACATATTCATCTGCAGCAAGCATACTGATCTGCTTCTTAACATCATATTGAGCAAAGCCCAACACAACGGTAGATTTACAATATTAGCCAAATATTAGTTTAGACATTGTCTTATCGCTGTGTTGGCTTATACCTGTATGTTTCCATGGACATACACCTCACAGAGCTCTGTTTGAGCTCTGTTTGAAATTAGATTTGAATAAAGCTGCTGTTATACTTATTAAATACCTGCAATTTGAGATGCTTGTATAATTCAACAGGAACAAGAAAATACAAACACACACACAGAAAGAGAGAGAGAGAGAGGGGAGAGAGAGAAAGAGACCCTCAACACCAGGGACGGAAGTGGTGGACAAACTGTTAACCCAGAGCACCCGGAACTGACATACATCAGAAAGACAGAACCGCAGTCAGGGGGCGGGACCAGAGCCTTTACACTCCAGCCTGTGAGTGTGTGTTATTACAGAGGCGGGCCAGTTGAGGTTAATGTGTGTGTGTATGAAAAAGAGGAAGCAAGTCTCTGTTACTCTGTTAGTGTGAGCGAGACGACACATTACTGCTCTAGAGAAAAAGACAAAATTACAACTAGTGGACTGAAGCAGTAGGTTTACAGTGGAGGGCTCATCAAAACTTGAAAGGGAGTAAAAGAGCAAGTGGGAAAAGATAGACAGGAGAAGTCTGTCAGAATGGAGGAGGATGAGGAGGAGGTGCTGGGTCTTCTGGACAAAGTTCTGGAGGATGAAGATGTGTTTGACAATGACATAGACTTGGATTGTCCATTCACACCAGTGGACCACAGGACATTTAAGGTGAGAGGAACACAGGGCCCTTCTCTCTTCCTCTGCTGGCTGTCTGGCTGATGGAGGTTTTGCTATGTCTCAACAGCTAAAAATAGGGAGATGGAAAGTATTAAACTTTTCTCACAGTGTGGTGTTTGGTGTTTGTTCAGTTCCCCTGGCAGCTGTTTGCAAACCTTTTGTGCTACCTCACAAATTGAGCAATTCTGTAACTTCTGTCTATTAATTAGGGTTCAACTGGCATATTAAAGGTGGGGGGGACCTAAAGACCGTTCAACATACTTAATAATCCTTTTGTAATAGTACTATATACATAAAACTGCAAGAATAAGCAAACATACTTAAATCAAAGATGAAACGCATACAATTGATTATCACAAAAGGATGTATGGTGTGTGTTGGTCTGACAGAATGATTCTTACTTTTGACATGAGCAATCCAAATTCAAAACTTGTGTATAAAACATTTAATAAACCAATATGTTGCATATCAGTGGATATACATTAGAATTGCGAAATGTCTAAGAAAGAAGAGAAGTGACGTGCCAATCTAAGCAAATAAATCCAGTCCACCGATGACTAGAGAAAACATACAGCTTAATGTAATGAACTGTAATGGATTTTTTTATTTGCATACCTGGTAAATGCAGACAGATTGGGATGCGTAAATCCTAGACTAGAATTTACAAGAAAATGGAATGGATTGACAAATTGCTAAAAAATTTTAATCAAAGGTTTAACCCCTGATCTTAATGATCTCTATCCCGTTTAAACACTTTATACACACACAAAAATGTGCAGATTACATGCAAGTCCCGCCTCCACATTTCACTGATGAAGGCACAGACATCAGCAGGTTGTCTCTGCCACGTCTTGATATGGCAAGTTTGAACATGTAAACGCACGCATGATTTAATCATGGATGGGACGATTATCTGTAAATATTAAATTAAAAGGGTCGGGCATGAATATTTCATTGTTCTTTGAGGATTACACATTAGAATGTTGCTTTCAGAGATTTACTTGCAATGTATGGGAAAGCGCAGCGTAAACAACGTAAACTTGGCTAATTCTGTGTTCCACTGAAGAAAGTCACATTTAGAAAGTCATGAGTGAGAGTAAACGTTGACAGAATTAATATTCTTCTAACAAATGGTTGATTAACTTAAAACAGCCCTACCGAAAAACCCTAGCATCACACTGCTATGGTGTTGTGGATGGTTATTATGTGGCTTTATATGTGTTCTGGGTCATTGTCAGTGTGTGCTGGGACATTGCTTCCTTCAATGCAAGTGTGTAGGGTATTTTTATCTGTTCTCATCAGTCATTTAGAAGAATAACATCCTGTAACCTGTCCTGAATAAGCCGCATAGTTTTAATTATTACTCATGTCTGTAGCACAGACAGTGTGGGGTTAGTGGTCCTCCATCTTTAGTTTGAGTGATATTGGTAGTGATACTTGTTTTGGCAAAGACCAATTAGATCCCTTAATCCAGAGTAACAGACTCGTTTTCATCATATTTCCCAATAGATATATATAAATAATATGAATAAAATGTCTCCAACACTTTCTCTTTTCTCCTTGTGTGTGCCTTAACCAATGATGTTTTAGAGAGTTTTCTTCCTGAGGTATCTGTCTATCTTCACTATCTGCAACCGTCATTCTAGATGCCATCGCTATTTATTTACACAGTAAGCGTCACTCTGGACACATTGAAGCCTAATTTAAAAATTAGATGTCATTGCATTAGATAACAAAACAGTAAACCAGACACTATTGATTTAAAAATAAGTATCTATAAACTTTCTGTGTAATTGGAACATGTCCATAGATAATGTGATGAATTGCACCCGTGGCAAAATGAAAAAGATAAAGGACATCTCTAGTATCAGTTATGCAGGAGATGTCAAAAGGCAAAATCAAATGTCATATCAGTCTGAATTAAGATCTTATTAGGTTTATCTCAAACCAAAGTATGACAGAGTGGATCACAACCTCCAGTAAGCAGCAGCGCTCTGGACAAAGGGCTGGTTGTGAGGCAATTATAAGGGCATTGGTGGATATATTTGGCTGCTGTGTTTTCATGTAGTTAGTCATAAGGGTGGTACTTCCTGTCTCTTGAGACAGAACTCTTGTTTATTCCTTTATGTAATCAACCTTCAGAGAAACTTTGTGGGATTTCCGTGTGGAAGGCGGAGCCAGTCATGTTTTGATTTGTCCATGTACAGCTTTACTGGTTTTGGTGCACAGACATGGCTAGAGCTTTTACATGTACTGTAATTGTTAAATAACTTTTATGAAGTCATGCTATAAAGCAGAAGTGTTTTAGATGGAAAATGTTTAGGAGGGATTTGATTTAAATGCATGGCGCTTAAAAACATCGGAATCACATCGGAATCACAGATGGATCACATTCGAAATTTCAGTGTTGAAGGCTCCATGCATTGTCCTTGTATTTGTCCTGGTGGCTGGGTTTACACAGCCTATCTTTATCTCTGTTTGAACATACACAGTCTGAACTGTTCCTGGATACTGGGTGTGTCTCACATGTACTTAGAGAGAGAAAGAGAGAGAAAGAGAGAGAGAAAGAGAGAGAGAAAGAGAGAGAGAAAGAGAGAGAGAAAGAGAAAGAGAGAGAGAGAAAGAGAGAGAGAGAGAGAGAAAGAGAGAGAGAAAGAGAGAGAGAGAGAAAGAGAGAGAGAGAGAAAGAGAGAGAGAGAGAGAGAGAGAGAGAGAGAGAGAGAGAGAGAGAGAGACATGTATAGTGCATACCATAGTAT
Source organism: Chromobotia macracanthus (assembly GCA_036877525.1). Taxonomy (NCBI): domain Eukaryota; kingdom Metazoa; phylum Chordata; class Actinopteri; order Cypriniformes; family Botiidae; genus Chromobotia; species Chromobotia macracanthus. The sequence goes on along the minus strand of JAZGTH010000076.1, from coordinate 3,111,844 downwards.
ATACCATAAATTCTTATATACTCTGTCACATATTTAAAACAAATCTTTTAATTTATTTTGGTAAATATTTGCATTTAATGTTCCTGTGTTTTGGAAATGTAAAGTATTTTTTTATCATGCCAATAAAGCTATTTAAATCTTAAATTTTCACTAATAATAGTTCTGTTTTGACTAATAATTAATGTTAATGAGCTGTTTGTTACATTCTGTCCTGTTTCTCACTTCGAAGGGACTCTTCAAGAAACACAACCTAACAATTAAAATTTATTTCAGACTTTGTGGTTTGAATGTGATATCTCATCCATGATATGTTCTGTGATTCACTCTGTATGTTTCAGGGGGACATTGAGAAAGTTCTGGAGATGAAGAAGCTGGTGCTCTCAGGTTTCCTGGCCAGTGAAGAAATCTATATTAACCAGCTGGAAGCTCTGCTGCTGGTCAGTACTACTGACATATATATATATATATATATATATGTATGTATGTATATGTATATATGTATATGTATGTGTGTGTGTGCATGTGTGTTCCTTGGTAAAAGGACAGTCGACTTTGTACCATTGTACACTCTTTCCTTTTAAATTCACTATAAGCTTGTTTCAATACACTATATGTGTGTTCAAACGTTGGGACATCTGGTAGTGTACAGTGCATTTGTTATTTAGCAGATACTTTAACCCAAAGGGATTTACAAATGAGAAAATTTGCATTACTTTTAATGGAAGTACTAGAATAGCATCACACTAGAACAGAAATCGTTTTCTGATAGCAGGTTTAACTGCAGGTCAGGGAAGCCCATTAAACAGGTTTAGTTTTAGCTTTCAGTGGAGGTAATGTTCTAAAAAATGCTTTAGTTCACATTAAAGTAAGCTCAAATGAAGTCAATTCACACAGTCCTGGAGGTGCTGTTTCAGCCGAGTGGACACTGGGCATGAATTAGTGAATTACAGTACTGTCTTTGTGCTGTATGTGTATGCGTCCCTCTTCACTTGAATACAGACCAGAGCAGCAGCTTACTCATGTAATAAGTCATGAATAAAGCGCAGCAGTCGCTGTAAGCATCCCTTTCATTTTCTGCGTAGACAAACAGACTGTTGGCCATTATGTGTATACCTTCTTAAACAGATTTGCGATGAGGTTGTTGATCATATATGCTGATGAGGAATCCACAACTCAGTGTGATTCCAAGTTCATGTTTTGACACACTGATATGTTTAAAGCTGCAGTGTTTATCACGACCTCCCTTTCTGATTCACAATGTAAGTTTATAACTTTGAGCTGTAGTAAATTTGAGCTGTCGAGTCTGATTTTATGGGAAGTGTCCATCTGTAAACGGAAGAAAATCTGGCTACTATATTGCATGTCTGGGTACTGTAGATGTTGTAGATGAGTTTTAGCCTATTCTTATAGCAGTTGTTTAGAGTTAAATGTGTCGTCCACGTTAGTAAAATAACCGCAGTACCCTGAATTGTATGTTTCAAACAGAGATGGCGGCAGAGAGCCAAAAGTTATGGATTGTAGCTTTAATTGCCGACTTCTCTGAAGAACTACATTACCCATTCACCCATCAGAGAAGTCACTGTTACCATGGCAACAAGAATCTTTGCAAAATGCTCAGCAGCGACTGCCCACTCCTATAAAACATGAAGTGATGTAACAAAGTCAGCCTCCCCACTCTCTCTCAATGGCTTTATATTGCACCGTCTGAACCCTTTTCTCATTTGTTTATATCATTCTCAATGCTGCATTGGATGAGTAGTTTTCTGCCTCACTATAGATCATTTCAGCCAAAAATGAAGATTTCAGCATCACAGAAACATTTCTGCAGCCAGGGCTGTGGTAAAACCCAACAGTTGCTCTAGTTCTTTGGGTCGGTCTAAAAATAACCACAGTGCACTTTAACACGGTATTATCAGCACAGAAGAAACAAAGAAAGAACTTCAAAATCATGCACAGATGCATTAAGAAATGTTTCTGCCACTCCGAAGAGCTTTCTGACAGTTTTTCTTCTTTTCATTCTTTTCCCATGATGCATTGCAGGAGAGTATGATGTCATAGACTGTCATGTTTGCACGACATGTTTGATTCAAAGCTTACACAATGTTGTATTACAATGATTCTTTCTTCTTTCTCAGCCCATGAAACCCCTGAAGGCCACAGCCACCACCTCAAAGCCAGTTCTGACCATGGAGCAGATTGACACTATTTTCTTTATGATCCAAGACATCTTTGAGATTCATAAGGAGTTTTATGATGCCCTTTTTCCAAACATTCAGCAGTGGGATGAGAAGGTCACCGTTGGACACCTCTTTCAAAAACTGGTGAGTGTGGACTGGTGTCTACAAAACTAAACTAATGTGAAACATTTAAACATACATCTTCATATCAAAACATCATGAGAAACATTTCAAAGTAATTCTAAACATTTTTAGACAATTTTAAAGACAGAGTAACTTATAACAATAAAATATGTTTGTTGAACATTGGTGTTTTTTGTCTTAGTGCTATTGCAATAAAGCCATATAAAATAAATTCTGCTTAGCATTGCGTCTAAGAACACTTTTAACCATGGTAAACCATGGTTACTTTAACCAGGGTTATTTTAATCCAGGTTTTAAAAGTTAGCAGAGAAACTGTCAACAGGTTAATAGCAGGTTGTTTATTGGCAGAAGACAGTTTTCTTGCATATACTGTTTGGATCGTGTTACATTTATATCTGGATTATGGTATGTGCCTTTTAAAGATCTACATTTTAAAGAATGTATACATGTCTCTACTGTATATGAAGGTACAGTATATATGGTTGCTCGGGATTAATATGGCTCGACCTCCTTTGCCAGACTGAGTAAACACACTGATAACAATCATCTCCCTGAGCTGGAGAGAGAGAGATAGTGATGCATGTGTTGAAGGAGAGAGAGAAGACAGTCAGACATAATGCCTCAATATGCCCAGTCTGTTCAGATCACTACTGCCAGAGGAAATCCATGGATCTATTCCGACCCTGTGTCCATGTGTGTGTGAGCATTATAAGGTTTTGGTAATTTGGTTAAGATCCATAATCCTGTTTTCCAATGAACTGCTGCCCAATGTGTGTATTTGGTGAATTAAAGTACCATTATCCTTCTAAATCATTATATAGAGAATATATATACTGAATATATATATCAAAATATCGTCTTGTACTATTATTCTCACTTCACAATATATTTTGATGGTCCCTCCCCAGCATGCATTACTGCTCATCAGTACATGTTACAGTTCATTTATCTGAGGCATTAAACACCAGATGGCAGTAGGTTACTCAGCAACACTTTTCTGAAAATAGTTTTTCTTCATACATACACTTAATGAAAGCCTGTGACTATCATTCATTTGGCAGATGGTGTAATTACAGCCCCCCACTGCTTTGGAAACTCAATGACAGAGGCGAAGAAGCATATCATGTTTAAAGTGAATGCAGAATGTGAAACGTTCGGTTTTTGAACAGAAGGGAAACTTAGCATGAGCAAAAGAGTTTCTCTCTGCTAGTCAACATTCTCTCTCACTCACCCACTCACGTCTCTTTCACGAATGTTTCTCTTTTCACCCCGTCTTTATGATGTGCGTGTGTCAGCACCTGTTTTGTGAGCACTTGGTGAGAAGTCAGGAGGCTTGATTTGTGGTCGCTAGGCAACACAGCATGATCGTGTGATGTAATGTGTTCCGCAACGAAAGAGAGGAGCATGCTGGGATGGAGAATGAAAACAGGCTCTGGTCATGCTGATCTCACAGCAATCTTAACCTTACAGAAGCCGAGAAATCACAGAAGAACCCACACGAGAGAGAATAGTGTTATGGGTCCTAGAAGATATTGAGAAGAAAATGAAAGTCAAAGTTTGATTGCTTAGAGAGACATGGACATGAGGACAAACACATCCAAACCAACATTGTCTGCTACCTTCAGGAGCAGCCAAATGTGAAAACTGCTAATGAGAAAACGCATTTAAAGATCGATGATAGAGACAATCACTACAAAATGGTTGCTCGTAACAGATTAAACTTTGCTGAATAAGTACAGTAAGAAAGCAGTCGTTTGACAAATGTGCATATACAGGCACACAGCTTGATGAAATGTTCAGATCCCACAGATGTTTAATCTGAGAGCCTCCAGTATACAGATCCAGTGGTCACATGTTAAAAGCTGTCATAAAACAGATATGCTTCAGTTTTGCTAAACATCAAAACGTTGCAGTTTTTTGATCATTCTGACCAGCCCAACACAGCAGCACTGGCTCAACCAATAGAGTGATTTTAAGGCAGGGCTATCTGTTAACTGACCAATGGCTTCAGCTTTAATACTAGGTGAAAAGGGGCCATATTCAATGCTTTTAAAATACTGACCTCAGGTCAGTACGACCTGACGACCTGGTCTTTAGTAACCTCACCTCTGTCTCAGCATCTCTCTCATTCAGTTTGTGTTGCATCTAACACGTTTCCTTCTGGTTTTTCAGGCCAGGCAGCTTGGTGTTTACAAAGCCTTTGTGGACAACTACAAAGTTGCAGTGGAGACGGCAGAGAAGTGCAGCCAGGCAAACAGTCAATTTCAGAAGATTTCTGAGGTGAGCATCTACCTCATATCACCCAAAAATAGAGCTTGATCACCTCCTGTCTGCAGTACACTACTGAAGAGGCGGAGCTAAAGTTCACAGTGGTTAATGATTGGCTAAAGTCCAATCATTGATCAGTACTAAATATTCCAGATTGCAAGTTCAAATGTTTTTCTTTATAGCATATAATAGTTACGACTATTATTATACGTATAGACTAGTATTTATACGTTAAAGGAGCAATTCCACCCCTGCAGAAACTGAATATTGGTGTTTGCTAATGCACTGGTGTTTGCTACTGTTTACTGCAGTGCTGTACAACTACAGTACAGGGATTTGAACAAACCCTCACCCCAGAGCATAGGTGCCGATTTATGTTACTGCTCATCCTCCAACCCAGTAATATACCATAAATGTCCCTTTTTCAAACTGACATCTTCCCTTTATAAAAACTGAAAACCTGTGGAAATTGAGAAAATCTTGTGCATCCAACACTGTTTGCACTACGGACATAAACAAGACCTCAAATTGTGCAGCTTGTTGAAGGAAACATACTAAAGACTGAGGGACCCAATCCATATCTAGGCTGCAGATATGGAATATTAGAATATTAGAATACTGGAGCCTTTGGATGGAGAAGCGTCCACTCACAGCACCCTAGCAACCACATAGCAACACCCTGGCAACCACACTCATCAATAATTTCAATTTGTAGAAAACATTAAACATCTAGTGTCATTATATTTTGGGTGCATGTTAAACATGCCTAAATACACACACACACACACACACACACAGCAGCTCTCCACCTCACACGTCTCATTATTATTCTATACTGGAAGTGTTTGTCAGACTGTGCTGACTGAGGCAGATGTGGTGTCTCTGTGTTTGTGTGGGTGCTCAAGTGTGAAGTGTAGATTATGTGTATTTATAGTGAGCACTCCTCTCTCCTGACAGAATCTGAAAGTTAAAGGACCTAAAGAATCCAAGGACTGCACCACAAGTGCCACCATGGAGGGTAAGATCATATCTACTGACCTCTAGTGAGTGAGTGTGTGTATGGGTTTCAGTATTTGGTTTACGAGGACACAAATGTGTATAATGATGTGTATAATAATGTTAACATGGTTTATAAGGACACGGGAAGTGAAACTACATTGCATGTGTGCGTGTGTGAAATGTATTAGTGTTTCCAGTCAGATTTGTGTTAAATGTGACATAATTCTGGGAACAGAGGATCATTAAGATATAAGAATAAGTGCAGTGTCTCTTTAAGAACTTCTGCATCCTACTTGTGTATGCAGCATCCACAACTCGAGTGTGTGTGAGAGAAAGAGTGTGTGAGTGTTTCTGTGTGCAGGAGATGACATTAGAAGTATGTGAGATCATATTAGAAGTATGTGAGTCTCTCTCTCTCTCTCTCTCTCTCTCTCTCTCTCTCTCTCTCTCTCTCTCTGTCTTGGCGGTGTGTGTGTTAGAGAGAGGGAGAGCTGAAGGAGGAATAAAAACGGGTGCAGAATGAGAAGTAGTGAGAGAGCAGTTTGAGGTCTGAGAGAACAGGGGAACTTTGTCATGGAGGTTCTGCTGGTTCTCCGACTGTGTTGTAACTGCACCTACGGTAACTATACCGCTATTGCATGCTTTTGATGAGCAGGTTTTCTGACTGCTGTGTACATGTCTGGATGCCACTTAGTTCTGGATCTTTCTGTGGTTTGCTTTATCCATTCGCTTTAGAAGTGTCCTGGTTTTTCGAGCAGAATTTTGAAGAGTTCGGAGCTCATTGTGCTGGAGAATGGACTGATCTAGGTTTCGCTCATTTGAATGATCTCTGTTGTCTTGTATTGAGCAGATTGTCTTATATCGTTTTCTGTGAAAAGACTTAATCTAAATAAGATAAAAAATAAGCGAAACACCAGTTCTTTCCAATTATTGTCCAGCATCTGCTATTGTTGACATATCATAGACTATATCTGCTAGCAGAACTTAATGAATCAGCTTAATAATGTAACATTTTAATAAAAATTTGTGTTGTTAATATTTTGTGTTTGTGTTGCACAGATCAATTGGCCACCAATCTTTATTGATGATATTCTTTCATATCACGTGATCTGTGATTGATTGATCATGCCTTAATTCAAAGCAATTATAATTACTTCATGTGTCAGCTCTAAAGACATGTCAAAGACTAGCTGCATGAATAAAAAAAAATGATATGCATGTGGATCGTTACCCAGAAGGCTGTGATATTCTGTAATATTCTGTAAATGTGCCGAAGCAAAAAAATTTTTCCTGTGAATAATCCAGTTAAAAATCAAAATTGTAGCTAAAAGTAAAATAGCTAATGTCGATATTTTATACATGTTACTCTCGACATCTAAACAGCATTGCGGGATACAGATATTTAATTTAATATATTTATATTGATTCAGATATGTATTTTATTGCCATTATATCACAGAAAACAGCATTCACTATAGTATGCATCCGCTCTTGTGCACAGAATATCAAGCAACTGTGTCCAGTTGTAAATGATAACAGTCTGCCATTTGAATTTTAAAGGGTTACCCGACTGTACCGCTGTGGACATGCATGCAGCAGTACAGTCGGGCGTGCAGACACACAATGCATGATTGTGTGTCTGTACGCATTTACTTTTGAAGTTCCTCCTTCCATCCCAAGGTGACTGGAGGATTATCCCCCACAATGCACCAGCTGCAGTCACCACAGCCATTGATGATAAACAGATAAAGGAGCGCTTTCAAGTGAACAAGGTGCAGATAGGAAGAGAAAGAAGTGATCAAACTAATGGATCTGTGCACTTTCTTTCTCACGCAATCAAACGTTAAGCTGCCAAATCACAGACAATCATGTAATCAGCCTCCTGGAGCACAGCTACAGCTGACTGTGAGATTAAAGTGTGACACTACACACGGCTGTAACCGTAGACTCCTGAAATGCCATTTTATGTACACGAGCATTCTTTACTTGTTGTTTTGTTTTTACATTGTGTAAGTACTACTATTACTAATAACGCAGATGTCACTTTACACTAAGGTTGCATTTGTTAACATTAGTTAACTGCATTAGTTAAAAGGAACTGATGATGAACAATACTTCAACAGTATTATTAAACTTTGTTCATGTTCATTAGCGCACAATGAAATCATGAATTGTTGTTTATTGTTTTTGTTGTTTATTGGGATCCTGATTAGCTGGGATCGAACCCGCAACCTCTGCTCTGCTAATACTCTACTCTATCACACTTCATACATCACTAATGATGTCTGTTGCTGGCTGCTACTGCTTTGTCCAATCACATTACAAAGTGCTGCATGTCCCGGCCAATCACAGAGCTCCATTGATCTGTGTCACACACTGGCTGGTGTGATAGGAATCCTTTGCACTTTGGTTTTTGTGGTAGAGCATAAAAACTTGCGATTTAGTTTCTTACGTGACTGTGACACAAATAGTATCAACCCACAGCTGTTCTTTGCAATATCTGCTTTCCTCATGTCGAGCAGTAGTTATACGCTCAAGGCCGTTTCGATTAAATCATCTCGCAGTGACGCAGCTTCAAGCGTTTTCAGAATGAATGGCTTGTGGGTGGTTTGTGAAAATATAGAACACGGGATTGATTTTTTTGTGAGCTAAACGTTAGTTTTCCTTTTCCTCTGCTATTAAAGAGAGCCTCTTTCTTTTTATATTTTTGTTGTGCTTATATAAATACTGTTCTAAGAGGTTAAAGTTATTCTTGTTTTGTATTTTTTTCTGTGGAAACATTTGTGACCTTAAGAACTGGTGCACACACACACACACACACACACACAAGCAAGTGACCCGTGCTGGCAAAATGAGTCACAATGAGCAAAAATGAGTTTTGGGTATTCTCACATTCTTCTTAAAAAAAAAAAAAAAAAACTACACCTGTCTAAAGCACCAGTCGTTGAGAAGAGAGCAGAAAAAAACAGCAACTGGATTATTAAAAACAAAGAAAATAATCCAATCATGGATTATTAAAACAAAGAAAAGATTTGGGAAGGTGCACCTCTCAGAAAACGCACAAATAAAGATCATTTTAGATGTTTAACTGCTGTTTGGAGCATTGGGATCGCTAGATGAGTGCTTAATGAACTAATTTTAGTGAAAATCTCAAATTAGACCAAAACTCACATTTTTCTCTTGGTTTGCCTGTAGCTCGTAATTAGCCTGTGCACATTCTTTGTTGAACACTCAGCTTCTCCTTGATCCGCAGATGAACGTATAGGAAATCAGTAGCTATTGATCTGGAGTGGTTTATTCTTGGACTCTGTTTGAAGGGCATCTAGGATTCAAATTAGTATGCAAGAATCAGTGCTTCAAGATTGTGATTGGATGTCACAACCTGTAGTGGCTGTTCTGATTGTTTCCCTTGCAATCCAATCAGCTGTGATTGGTCAGACCCTGCGGAGTGGAATAAGCCAGAAGAAGCAGAATTAACTTATTTTGTGTTTATAACCAGAGTGCACACACACACTCACACGCACACACACGCACACACACACGCACACACTCACACACGCACACACTCACACACGCACACACTCACACATGCACACTCACACACGCACACTCACACACGCACACACGCACACTCACACACGCACGCACTCACACACGCGCACTCACACACGCACTCACACACGCACTCACACACGCACTCACACACGCACTCACACACGCACTCACACACACACGCACTCACACACGCACTCACGCCCACGCACTCACACACACACACACACACACTCACACACACTCACACACACACAGACACTCATTACCTTCAGTTTCAAATCAAGCTAAAATCAGTTGGCTAGGAAGAATATATAAGACCATTGCTGGCCATTTAATCAATTTCACAAAAGTGTCCTTCATACACAAACACTGCCTAAGACAACTGTTTTCTGACCAGCTTTAAAGGCACGATGACGTCATGTCTCATGATATTAAACAAATCAAGACAGCTTTAGTGTATTCATAATATTCATAACTTCAGTGCTTGTTTTTCAGTCATAATGGAGTCAAGTTGAAATAAATAAATAGTAATATCTTTAAAACTCACTGCATATGATCAAACCTACATTTTAAACCCACTATCTAAACATTTTTAAATATGAAAAACCATAGAAACGATTTACATTAAGGTTTTGTTTATTAATATTAATTAATGCATTAGCTAACACATAGCTAACTAACAATGAACAACATATCTTTACTGCGTTTATTAATCTTTGTTAATGTTAGTTAATACAAATGCAGTTGTTTATTACTTGTTCATAGTAGTTAATTGTGCATTAACCAATTACAATTTTTGATTTTAAATATGTATTAGTAAATGGTGAAATTTACATGTACTAAGTTTAATAAATGTCATATTGTTGATTGTTAGTTAATTTTTAGTCATTTATTAAACCAATGTTAAAAAAATTATTATGTAAAGTGTTACCAAAACCATATATACTGCATGCTTAAAAAGAGATATATGCACACATAAACACTAGCATATGAGAGAGAGACAAGTTTGACTACTGTTGTATAACTCAAATGGTAAACAGTTGTGTTCTCTTATAAGTTTACTAGTACTCTTCTTTCATCTCTAAATGTCTCTCCCTCTTTCCACTTTCTCTCTACAAGACTCATGGGAAATATTCGATGTCAGGCAGCTCAGTTCTGTTGCTGTGTGATTCTGTGATTAGATTGTGAATTGTGCGTGAGTGAGAGGGGGCTGCTGGGAATTGATGCTTATTAGAGTGAAAGACGTCAAGACCACCACAGGACCCCTGTCATAATTCTGTCGGTAGATGAAGATGTGAGAGGAGAGATGGAGAGGGGAGGATTTTCCCACTTGTGCTGTCAAAGAAGTGAGAAATGAAGTTTCTGCTTAAATATAGCTCACAGGAGACTCATCTGAGTGTTTATGTCAGTATGTCTTTTAAAACTGTGTAGCTGTGCTCACAGTGTGAGTATGAGAGCGGTGCTCCTTGGGAAACAGAGATTCGATTTCGGCTTGCGCCACATCCCACTCACATTCACCTATCCCACATTCCCTGCAAAAGCCCGAAAATAGAATGAGATGAAATGAGAAATTACTCATTGTCTAAACCACACTGCATGTAGGGTGTAGTTTAAGTGAATGTGTGTGTACACACTGTCTGTACTTTGTTTCCAGAAAAGAGCTAAATCTGGCAATATTTCTCTTTGGGGTGAAATGTGGACTTTTAGGTTCTTGTTTAAAACTATATAAAACAATATGTCTATTATGTCTTTATTTTGCGAAATATGTGTCTAAATGGTTCTGTTAAAAACCCCCATCATGGTCCCTACTGTACAAGATGAACAGTTTCATACAAGACAACAAGTAATGTTTATTCTATATGTACAAATGCCAGCATTTGAGAGGTTGGTGTAGGGAATGCCCTCCAAAGCAACAATCATTATCTTGTGTATTTAGCCTTTAGTAGTTATAATCAGTTTACATTAAAACACTGAAGATCTCTGTGGTGCTGTATGTGGCATCTTAAAGGGGCCATAATAACTGAATTAGACCTCTGACTCTCTCTCTCCTCCCTCGCCGGCCCACTGCAGTGCTCAGAATCGCAGTTGTGAGGTTGAGGGAGGGTGATGATGCTGTGAGATGACAGATATGTGTTCCCTTCACTCTGAACCTGTCAGCCTATTGAGCGTGTGTAAAAGATGTAAACCGAGCTTCCTCTCTGTATTTTGTGTTCATCTAAGGTTTTGTGTTTGTGGAGCGATCAGAGATGCTGATGTCATCCGTAGTGACTGCTTGCTCAGTGTACTGTGTAATAGAGCTATGAAGAGCTTTGCTCTTTCTTGACTGTGTTTGTGAAAAAAATGATACATCCATTTGTGTGAAGATGTGTGTGTGTGTTATGTAAGTTTGCGCTTATAAAAGTTTGGGTCTGTATGTGATAGAAGATTCTACAATTTAAGATTATTCTGTAATTTATTCTGTAATCTTTGTCTTTGCAGCTCTCCTCTACAAACCTATTGATCGTGTCACCCGAAGCACTCTGGTCCTCCATGTGAGTCTCCCTCTTTCACACACATGGACGGACACACACACACACAAATTTATTGATGCTGTGTGTGCTAGTTAGATTGTTGTTATCCAAGCATGCAACAATAGCTAGAGTTTAATTTTGTGAGGTCTTCTTTGCAAAGCTAGCATATGTGCAGACACACAAACATGCCTGCACACGCTTTTATCATGATGTCGGGAGCTTGCCCTTCAGTTAGATGAATTTCTGCACAACTGGGCTTGTTACTAATAAAATTCTTATAATAAGAGTGTTATAATTTTACCAGCAGCAAGGTTTCATTTGAGTCCACTTTTACTGTATACCCAGTGGAGAGTTAAATCTTGAACTAAGATGCCTGTATAAACATGTCAGGCTCAGAACTGCTTTTGTGTGTGGACTCTAAGACCATTACATGTCCATTTACATTGCAGTTACATTTGGTAGGCAGTTTACCCCAGCGCCTTTCAGGGTATGCATAGTAGTAAATGTATACCTTGGGAATTGAATTCATGACTGATGTGTTGCTAGTGCAATGCTTAACTGGTTGGGCAACAGAAAACCAAACACACAGATATCGTTGGATGTTTTTAAATAGATGGATTATGTCTTTAAGAACACACCTAACACTGTTGTCTGTGTTTGCTGCACAGGACTTGTTGAAACACACTCCTAAGGATCATCCAGACTTTCCGCTCCTGCAGGACGCTCTGAGAATATCCCAAAACTTCCTGTCCAGCATCAATGAAGAGATCGATCCACGCAGAACTGCTGTGACCACGCCCAAGGGAGAGGTGTGTTTATGAGAGTGATTACACTTTGTGACGTATTTCCGTCATCTTGATAAGGATGTGATTTCAGATGGGGCAAAATTATTGACACAGAAACAACTAAGGAGATATTCACATATGAATAGGCCACCACAGAGTCCTGACTTTAACCCCATAGTTTTAGGGAGGTGCTGAAGAGGACTTCATCGACCTGGTTTCACTCTCCTGTAATCATTACAACAATCAAACCAAGCCATGCCGAATGTGCCTGTAATCAAAGCTAAAGGCAGTTCAACAAAATAATAAAGTTTTCTTTTTCTGGGGGGGGGGATGGGGGCAGGCAGTGTATTTTAAATGAATATTCCAGGCAGACATGTGTGTGACCTTTGCTGTCCCTCAGTCCATCAAAATCCCACACTAACTGTGTGTTTATGTTCTGATGAGTCCACAGCAAGAAACAGTGTGTGTTTCTGTGCCTGGCAGGTTCGACAGTTGGTGAAGGATGGTTTCCTGGTGGAGGTGTCGGAGGGGACGCGCAAACTTCGTCATGCCTTCCTCTTCACAGACCTTCTGCTCTGCGCAAAGATGAAGAAGACCGCAGTGGGGTGCGACCATGTTTTATGTTAGCCTGCATCTCATTCTCCCTAACTCACTTCCCTGCTATATAGCCCAGTTACTCATGAAACAAGATGAAGTATCTGATATACATTTGCAACCTTGTTTGTAATTGTGTTGTGTCACTTGTTTTGTATATGTGTATCCATGCAGTACTTCAGTCATTTCATGTAATACATACCAGTTAGATCTCTAGTTAAGCTAAATGACTAATTGTATGATACATCTGTATATGTGTGCGTGTGTACAGTATCTATCTATTATCGATATATGTATAGTTATGAAAAGATAAAAAAAATATATGAAAATTGATCCACATTGGTATTCAGTGTGAGTTTGGCAGGAAATGGTTTGTGATTTGTAATTGTTATGCATGCAGAGGGGTGTAATGAGCAGATTATATTTCACTGCGCAGCCAAGCTCAACATCATTATCAGCTTACTATAGCAATGTATTTTCAAGCAGTTCTGGTCCTGAACATAAATCAGTGTCATATGAGAGCAGTAGTGCTGCTGAGGCTCATGGCTGGAAACCAGAAGGTTCATGGTGTGCGCTGGTCATAAAGTTTGTGAGACTAAACCACAAACAACTGACCTATCAGCTCCAGGAGCTCTCTAATCATTGCGTTAGAAGATGGCTTTGATAAGAGTGACTTCTAAATGTATTTTTATTATAACAGTGACATGTATGGCATTTAAATGTGCTATCTGTGTGTACTTGTTTATGTGGGTAGGGGCACAATTTTAGCTTGCAAACTAGTAATTATGAGGTTGGGTTTAGGGTTATTATCAGCTCAGTTTAAATAAACGTTACGTCAGTGTCCTCATCCAGTGTCCTTCCTGTGTTTGTAATGTAGGAATACCAACGTGTGTGTGTTCACAGGAGACATCAGCAGTATGAGTGTAAGTGGTACATTCCTCTGGCTGACCTGAGCTTCCAGATGCTGGACGACTCGGACTCTCTTCCTCATGTCCAGACGCTGCCAGAGCACGAGATCGAGGAGATGAAGATCAAGATCTCTGCCATCAAGAGCGAGATCCAAAAAGAGAAAGTAGGTTCTGGCTTCCCACACACACACACTAGCTATTGCTGTTAAAGAAGATGAATGATAAACCTCAGTTGTTTAATTTGGTATTATTTTCATTTATTTGAACCCTTAATGCTGAGTATTTCACTTTGGTTTGTAACTTGTACAGGTTGACACCTCAGCTCATGTGGTGTCTTAACACTTTTCTATATGATTATAATTCCAATTTTGCCTGACAGATAATAAAATATCATATGGACTGTATTGAAGGCGTCACACCTCATTTTCGCATTCAGTGTGGATGAATGTTTTTGCAGCTGGAAGATTGTCATGTCGCTGGTTGAGACGTAACATATAAAAACCTTTTTGCCATGTTGAAAAAAACATGATTTATTTAATTGAACCACTGTTTACTTTCTACAAAGAGAGCATTTTTGGATTTAGCTGCTCAGCTGTATTACTCAGCTGTCTTTAATCATTTCTTTATTAGATTATAAACCTCTAGTCTCAAGTCAAGACAGGTTCTGTGAAGCGTTGCTTTTCAGGGGCCTGTTTAGAGTTAAGAAGAAACCACATGTTGTTTTGCAGATGCTGGACGCTGGAGTTGAGTTGGCACACAGACACACACACAGACACACACACACAGACACACACACACAGACACACACACACACACACACACACACACACACACACACACACACACACACACACACACACACACACTTATGCATGCATTCAGTGAGCAGTTGATTTCAACAGCATTTGCAAACAGTGTAAATCTTTTTTATTGAGGTGCTCTTGGTTTATTCATTAACTCAATTCTGAAAGAAGTGGCTAAAAAATCTGAGACAGATGAGAGAACAGCAAGGGAGGGAGAGAGAGAACAGAGAGAGAGAGAGGAAGTTTCTTTGATTCAAATGATTATAGACATGATTGCTGTTGAGAATTGAGGGTCAATAAAACTGTTATTTAAAACACAGTTTGTCTTTCATTCAGGGAATAGCTGATTTAGCTCAAAGGAAAATACGTATAATTAATTGCCATTAAACATACATATTTTAATAATAATTTTAATAATAATGACAATAATCAGCTTATGTATTCATCCAGTGAGTACATACACATTCTTATTGACTCTAAGGAAAGAGTTGAAACATGTTGAATACATGTGGATGTTTATTAAAGTACACTACAGGGGAAACATCTAACATCTAACTAGACACACACATACACACATAACATACACACATTAAACGCTTACACAAATGCAAGGAAAGCATAGAGAGAGAGAGAGAGAGAGAGAGAGAGAGAGTAGCTGGCACAGTTAGCTAAGCGTTTCTGAATGAACCATCAATAGAATCACCTTAACAAAGGGGCACAGCTTAACACTATTCTATGTATTTAGAAATCGGATACTTGCATTGAGCTTCATTGCAGAGCAGGAGTCTGAATGCATGTGGAAAGAGAGAAAGAGGGTCTTGAGGGGTTCAGATATGCAATGTAGTTCATTGAGTTCAGGAGATCAACAAAGTTAGCTGAAGTGAAGTCCAGAGTCTGTTGTGAAGGGATTGAGCCAGAAGCTGCTTGAGGGGTTTCAAGGGCCTTGAGGGGTTTCAAGGGCCGAAGGATGAGCCAAAGATAATAAGAGACTATTTACAAATGGTGTGAAAGTGATGGCAGCCAATTTTAACTTCACAGAGGTCATGCCCAGCGAGGCTAAATTGACTGATAGCTGTTTATTTGTGAAAGAAAGTTTATTTGTCTCACCCAGCACCCTATTTGTATGTTATTACATACAAATTGTTATTGTAGAAAGAGTATGATGCCTGTTATGGTTACACAACATGCATAATCAGAAGGGAAATTAGAAGCCGATCTGTTAGACATCTGTAAATATGACAGAGTTTGAAATACATTAATTGTGATTCATCCCAAGCATAAATACAAGCAGAACATAAGTCAAACTCGCATAAATATGCAGGGTTACTGTTAAGATAAAATAGTATGAGAACCAACATACAACAGGAATATAAATATGTAGTTTATTTGTGACCTCATAAAGAGAAAGTCCTTCCTTTGAAGTATAGAGCTTAATAAAGCTATGTCATTGTGGGTTTCATTGTGGGTAGTGTAACACAGTTAGTATAACACAAACATCTACTTTCAATACTACATGGTATACATCGCAGCTGCCGTGTCCTAAAGTCCCAACATTCCTTGCTTTGCTGATGTCATGTTCCCATTATTTTTGGAATGTTCTTGGGCCATGTGGTATTACTCCAATGAAACCCATGGAGTTCCTTTGAAGATTGGACAGGAGCTCGTAAACTGTCCTGTTGGTGGCAAAGATGCTAATAACAATCTGGAGGGAAATTTTGCTGCCAGACTCTCTGAAGCCTGTGGTCTTTCCATGCTGGGTGTAGAAGTCTCGAAGGGGTCATGACATATTTATTTATTTTATTCTCTAAGCTGTAATTATAATGTTACTGAAGTTGTTTGCCAAAAATACATTTGAAATTAAGTAACATGCCCCTTTTCCCCCTGAAAGAGGTATTTTACAATCCATAAATGAGCAATTTGGTAACGCTACATTGCTTATATGTGTGTGTGCATGTGTGGGATGTTATTTTGTAAGAATCTCTAACATAAATGGATCTTTTGCATGTAAGTTTCATGCAGTAGTAACAGTGACTAGTAATAGTAGTGACTAAAGTTGTGTGTGGACAGAAATCGCAGAAGGGTCAGAGTCGGAATGTGGATCGTCTGAGGAAGAAGATGAACGAGCAGGAATCGTGTCTGCTCTTACACTCGCCCACCATCCCGTTCCGCATTCACAACAAGCACGGCAAGGTAACCTCTAAGTTAGCTCTGATTTAAAGCCAACTTGTCTGTATGTACTGTATGCCAAACATGAGATCCTGTGTTGTGACATGCTTCTCTGAAATGGTTTTCATGACCTGATATTAATTGAGTCACTACATTCACCCCCACACACATTCATTTTATAGTGTAAACTGTAACAAATTTTGCGCCTTTTAGAGTATTTAGTAGTTGTCCATTAGGGGGCGCCATTGTTTGTCTTCCTTTTGCTCACTGACTCTCTCTCTCTCTCTCTCTCTCTCTCTCTCTCTCTCTCTCTCTCTCTCTCTCTCTCTATAGAGCTTCCTGTTCTTGCTTTCATCAGATTATGAGAGGTCAGAATGGCGAGAGAGCATTCAGAACCTGCAGAAAAAAGGTTAGAACATTCCTGCTATCCACACTGAAGGTCTGCAGTGCACACCTGAGCCTCATTGTTTGTGTGTGTGTTTAGATCTGCAGACGTGTTTGTTGAGCTCTGTTGAGCTGCAGGTGTTAACCGGCTCCTGCTTCAAACTCAGAACTGTCCACAACATCCCCGTCACCAGCAACAAAGATGGTGAGAGTCTCTACACACACACACACACACACACACACTGTTATAATAACCATGAAGACTGATGAATGAATATGCATGAATATGAAAATGCTCTTCGAGTGTGACTACATTTAGCACAATAATATTTATTCACCAAACATTCCATTCTCGTTTCATTTCTTCATATCTTCATTTTTCATCTCCCTCTTTCTGTCACAGAAAAGTCCAAATGGATTTTCAGAAATCTAGGTTACAGTCTGGTTCTACTCTAGTGATAACTTGTGCCATGTAGAGACTGTTTTATCCTACGATGGGCAGGGTAATGTTTCAGATCTGGGCTGTTTGTTTTATGTGAATAGTTATGTTTTGGCTTGAATGACATTAAATCCATCTGTCCAGGCACACACACAGACACACACACTTACAGCGCCAGTAAGTGGAGCAAATCTGAAGTGGGTAACCGTCTAAGTGCTTTCTAGTAGCTGCTTAAGACGTACTCAACACCTCTCCTGTGGAATTGTGGGTACTTGAGGGCAATTCATAATGTTGGAACTTTGCCTGTATCTTGTACAAAAGAAACAACTGATGTAGTTCTTTATGAGACAATGTTCAAATATGAACATTGTTTTCAAACAAAAGGTAAAGTCTAAATTTGTTTAATGAGCAACAGAACCTCTGTTACAATGATAATGTCATGCTGTAACAGCACATCATTCATGTAGCACAAAAATATTAAAAGCTAAACAGACTATTTACTGTTGCCAAGTCTAATAAACAAACTGTTATCAAAGCTGTTATTTTGAAGTAGCTCAGAATCAACCCAGTCAGATTTGGGAACTATAATGTTTTTATTGATAACCAAGTACCACTGTTATTTAGTGAGCTTGTATAAGAATGGTGGCAGGCCATATCCGGCCCAGGGGTCTTGATTTTAAAATGTGGTGGTCTTCATGTCTCATAAGTGTAATACACAGAAAGACCCCCTCTGATCACCCTCTAAACCTAACAGCATCTCTCCTGCTATGAAATTTAAGATGTAGAGAATGAGGAGAAATAAGGACCAGCTGGTGGAGGAATGTAACCCCTGCCACATACCCTTACATACATGATAATAAGCCACCACACACACACAAAAACCCTTCTCATCCTAACATCACAGACCCACACATACACATACCCCTTCTTCCCCTCTCCAAACACATGCACACTCATACACACAAATACCCCTCTCCTGTGATGGTATACACACACACACACACACATACAAACTTATACACAATAAACCCCTCTCCCACTGAACCCCCCACACACACAAATATACCCCATCTCTCTGACACTACACACACAAAAATACTCTCTCCCACTGACACCACACATACACAAATTCACATTACCCAACACTACACACACACACACAAATGCCTTTTCTCCTGACACCACACACCTATACACATACCCCATCTCACTAACACCTAAAATTAGAATGCAGAAACTGTGCTGTGATTGGTTTAAAGGTGTGCTGACTCCTCATATGGAGGGGGATTTTGTGAGGACAGCCATGTTTAACCTGCTCAGTTCCCACACACACCCTCTGGTATCTTTGTAAATCCTAGCTCAGTATTTGTTTCTCACTTTTGGACTCTCCACACACAGGTCTGTGATTGTTTATTCTCTCACATGTTGTTCTGTTGGACCAGCAGATGATCAAAGAGCTCCTCGGCTCCTTCGCTTCCTGCTAAATCAACATAGTGAGAGGAGTCTGCAACTCTAGCAGTGCCACCCACTGATCGTAATGATGCAATAAGTCAGTCTGCGTGTGTGTGTGTGAGAGAGGGCGATCAGGGCCACCCTGAAGTGGTTGCTGGGGCCGTGACCCTGAGAATTGGAGACTCCACACATGCAGCAGGTCTTTTCTAAGGGGTTTAAGTCAATAAGACATTGGTATCATTACGTTTTCTGGAGCTTACCATAAATATTATTTTCATGAATCATGTTATTATAACCCACTTCTCATGATGTTAAACGCTTCAGTGTGGATATCCAAACTCACGGTTTAGTGAAGGCAGCTGTCGACTTCCTCTCATGTGACACTGTTTTTATTTTATCTGACATCTGCATTCTTTCCACCAGCTCTAATTACAGAGATTGAGGTTTTGATCTCAGTCTGATCTGTATCTAATAGAAATTTGCACTTCTATGTGGGCATGGTTGATGGCAAATGGCAATGTCAGATATCATTGATTATTTGATTATTAGTTTGTTCGATATTTGGGTCTGTGACTAGTCAGACTGTTGTGAATTTCCATTAATATTCTGCATAATCGAAGCATACTTTATAATGCGGAGCAGGCCTGATGCATTATTGTCTGATGCAATAATCTCAAAATGGCTGAATATTGGTTATTTTATTGGCCTGTTCGATTATCTGTCCATAACTGCTGTAGATCAGACACTGTGACGCGGTGAGCCGTAGTGCTCCATATTCTTACATTTTTCCAGATTCCAGACTAAAGCCTCCATTGCCAACACAGAAATGGACAGACAGGAGATAAGAATAGGGATCGGACTAAAACACAGATCCACTTGCCAACATTTACTTCTGGCCTGGCTGATGAGGACAGAAAGGGAATCCAAGATGATTCGATACCCCAAAGTGCTTACAGTGATAAACAGCAGCAGTTGTTTTCTTTCCCTATAGGATACTCTGCTCGTTTCCACACATTCACACACTTATTCTGGTCCTCAAGGGTTCTGCAGTTACTCGCTGGGTGGTCAGAGCCATGTTTACTTCTAATTTGAGTAGTATGTTTGTGTTTAGCAGCATGTGTTTTATCTAATATCTCCCACTGACAGGTAGAGTGGAGGATTATGGGTAAATCAAAGGAGATTCTGATAGAAGAGTTGAGATGAGATGGGCACCTCATTTATTGATTGATTCGTTCATTCATCTCTTTCTCTCTTTCACTTTAGGTTGTGAGAACGATTCCATTAAGTAACAAAAACGTTAAAGATGTTAATGTGAATGTTTTAGGAACGTTCAAAACCTCCAGTGTTTTACACATTGTATTAAGGTTATTGCTTGGTTATAAGAATGTTATTTAAAATTTTTTTTAATTCTGTAACATTTTTAAAATGTTTCACTATCAACTTAAGAATAACATAACATATGATATACAACATTTAAAAACATACTACTAACATTACAGCAAAAAAAATTTTTTGAGAGAACTTTGAGAGGACTTTTGGAGAACATAAGCCAACGTTCAGAGAATGTTCCCTGTTAGCTGAGTAGCTCCTCCTCTACAAACACTAAATTGTCTTTTTGTATTTCCAGATGAGGAGTCTTCTGGTCTGTATGGATTCCTGCATGTCATCGTTCATAAAGCCACAGGCTTCAAAGAATCAGCCAGTAAGTCAAACCGTCTTGTGTGTGTTTCACTCCTAAAAGTGTGTTGTGGACAAGCCTCGCAGTACCAACCTTGAACCAAATTTTTTCAAATTGTCTCGACAAATATAAATGAATTATTATTGTATAGACCAACGTGGTACGTTATAGACCATTGCAGGGGGTCATGAACCACACTTTAGCAGAAAACTAGTCCATACAGTTACATTGTTGTTTCCCAAGAGCAAGTAATTGACATCATATGTTGGGGTAGTAAAGAAAAAGAGTGTTCTTGTTTCTGAGAAACTACACATTTTTTGCATCTGTTTCCCTAAACTGAACTCCCTATCAGCAAGCTGTTGATTTATAGAGAACCAGCACAGAGAGAGATGCAATGAAAGCGAGTGCGCCTCAGAACATTTACACAGTGATGTCACAGTGATGCAAATAAAACCACAATCTGCCTAGAGACAAACAGCACAGGCCTGAACACAGGGTAACACAGGGTTGGCACATACTACATCAGATGGGGCTGTGTTCCAAATAGTTTGTTACCATATTACACTTCCTCTAAGTAAGTATTTCTGCAGTGTAATGAATGCACATTGAAAACAATGTGCAAACTTTCTGTATGCATGGAATAACTGAATGACCCCCCGTGTTACATTTCAGTATACAATAGAGTGCACTGAGTGGTGCACTGTATTCCACAATGCAATGCGTTCAACCTGACATTACATTTTCATTGTGATGAATGAAGTGGAAGTTATATTAGCCATGTCTTTTAATGTCTTACCCCATTATTTGATCATAAGACATAAAACATTTGAACTCAAAATAGACCTAAAAATGCAAATAAGACTAAATGAGCCTCTTTGTGGCACATTTAGCATGCATGTGCTCAGTACATTAAAATGCTGTTCAAATGTTTTTCAGTATGTAATGCATATTGTTTCATACTATTGCATACTATTTTGTTAACAATAGTAAGCAGAGTACAGTGTGTACAGTTTGTACAAGATGTATGACACATGGAAACCCCTCTGTAACATCACTTTCTTTTTGCTATAGTTAAAAATTGATCCATAGCACACTTCTTAAATCCACTCTGCTCAGTCACCCAGAGCAATTTATTCTGATTTTGCCCTCTCAGAGATTTCAGGGAACCTTTGGAGAAACATTTACTCCTATGAGTGCTTTTCTCATTTTGCAAATATGAATATTTGCATATACATTTACACATTATGAGATCGACTCAAATTTGTGTCCGTACACTATGTAAATGTGAATTTGCATAACAAGAGCATATGGCCTGTAGTCTCTGTGGATCAGCTTGGGTCTGATAATGATTCGACATCTGTTTAAAAGCCCTAAAGACTCACAATATATTTCCTCTCCTGAGTAAAGACTATCGGCTGGTTCAGAAGAGCCGGTGAATAGTGTTCGTGGACGTCCTGCAGCTGCTTGTTTTCTAGGTTCATTTGTTGTGCCGTTTGTGTTGTTGTCTTGTATGTGACAATGTGTGTAAACATGTTCAACATATGCAGGTGTTGGTATGTGTGTATCTGTTTATATTGAGATGTACTTCCTGTTTGAGGCAGAGGAGGTTACCTCGCCACGGATTGAATTCTTCTCTCAGAGCTTTTATTAGAGGTCTTTCCGACAGGAAACATCCAAATACTTTGCTCTGGGCTAGATGTGAAAACTGGGTCATTGACTGGCTTCCTGATAGAACTAGTTTGAGGCAGAAATAATATCATGAAAATATTTTGCCCACAAATTATCCTCAAGGCAACATACGAGGATGTGACTGTCTTCTTTCAGCTGAGCACAATTGGAGTTGTATTAAATGTTAATATATATTACATTAAATGGTTCTTGCATGTCTCATGACATGCGTGGCATCGTGACGAAACATGCAGTCCTGAACCAATGAGATTAGACGTTATTGACGAGGAGCCGGCATGCCGCCATGTTTGCTGTAGTCTTTCTTTCAAACATGTGGTTTCGGTCGATAAATCCGCTCAAAATAATAAATTTTTTTCACAAACATATTTCACTTCAGAAGGCATTTGTTAAACCACTGGAGTCATATGGATTACTTTTATGATGAATGGATGGATGAATGTGCTTTTTGGAGCTTCAGAATAATGAGAACCATTCACTGCCACTTGCTGGGAATGCTGGGAAGAGCCAGGATATTCTTTAATATAACTCTGATTTGGGTGACTTTATTTGGGTGGACATATCCTTTAACACTTACAATAAACCATATTCTGTTGTTGTTTTCTTGCTGAAGTTTAGTCTGCTGTGTACTGTATGTGCCTTCTTTTATTTCTCTTTTATTTTATTGAAGAGTAATCTCTTCACGTATCACAGTGTAATTCAAGCCACTAAAAAAAAAAAAATCAGTTACACAATCTGTTACTGCAACCAGTGTAAGTAGACAGAAGATGCAGCACATTTGTGTCTTGTGTTGATTTAAGCAGAACATGAAATGCATGGTTTCTACACACACACACACACACACTCACACACACACATATAGACATTATATTGCCCATTGGGCGCACTTTTCTCTATGGGAATCATGGAATGAAATCACATCTTTTCACCAGTTCATCTGGGAACATCAGCCCAAGGATGACTCCTTCTCAAGACGACACTTTTGTTTCTTATTTGATGCAAATTGCCAAAATCCTAACAAATTCAAAACCCTGTCAGTTAAACTCTTTGTATAGTAACAGCACCATTAATCTTCAGCTATTGTCTTCCCACATATTCACCAAAGTGCCAAACCTATTGAAATTATTCATTCATTACTTATATGTAATGGAACCTTCTTGTAACTACAAGAACTTCTGTAGATGTTTCTCAAAAATGTTCTTCAGAAGTACTTGAATGTTTACTACACAAACCTCTCTGTAAATGAGCAGCACAGTGAACTATATCAGTCCCACATCAGGCCTTCTATTACATCTAAAGGTTTTTGAAAACATTCTGCTCAATGGAAGAGCTGCTTTCCTTGAAGATAGATTTACATACATTTAAATGGTCACCGTTCACAAACATTGTTACCTGGAGCATACTAGGCCCACACCTGATTCTTGCAGGATATGTTTTTATAAATACACTTCCTGTTCTCTGAAGATCTAGGTTTCTATGCCTGGTGCAGCTAAAAACTAAAGCCTCCTCAGACCAGAGGAGAGGTAGCTGGCCTTATTTCATGCTTTTATTGAGAACAAGGCTGTTAGGCCTGCAGGAAATGGAACTTTCATGGAGAAATCCTAAGGGAGATGTTTTGAAGAACAGCTCTGCTGAATGGGTCAAGACAGGTTTGGTTTAAGGTCTTCTCAACATTTAAGAACTAAATTCTTTACCTATTGACAGATTTTTGTAGTGCTAATGCAACAAAATGAAAAGCTAATGTTGTGGATCAGGTGTTTAATTATTTCTTTATATGTACAGTACGGGTCAAAAGTTTGGAAACACTCATTCTTTAGTAATATTTTTTCACGTTTTAGAATAATATGAAGATATATAAAAATATAAAGAAAATTTATATAAAGAAAATTTCGGGTGTACTAACACTAGGCATGGTTGCTTTGTATCATGCCTGAGCGTGATTGTTCTTTTTAAAAATAAAACAATTACATTTATTCATTTAGCAGACCCTTTTATCCAAAGCAACAGACAAAGAGAGAGAGCATTAAACATTTTGGGAACCAACAAGC
The DNA here is from genome assembly GCA_036877525.1 of Chromobotia macracanthus. Taxonomy (NCBI): domain Eukaryota; kingdom Metazoa; phylum Chordata; class Actinopteri; order Cypriniformes; family Botiidae; genus Chromobotia; species Chromobotia macracanthus. Next base: position 3,087,248 of record JAZGTH010000076.1, on the reverse strand, counting down.
CGAGTTGACAATAAATGCTTTAATATATGTGGAATATCAGAAAGAATATCGGAGCATTAGGGAGTAGTCAGGTGTCTGCGTGTTAAGTTGTTTTTGAAGGTTGTGATAGTCTCAGCAGATCGGGTGGAGGCTTGGAGTTCATTCCACCACAGAGGAACACAATAGGTGAACACCTTAGAGAGCGATCTGGTACCTCATTGTGACCAAAAATAAAAAATAAATAAAATTGTGACCAATAGCAATTAGCTTCCATCATTAAAATCTAGTTTCCAACTGGCAGTTACAACATTGTTGGTAGCGTTCATGTGTGCTTACCTAATAAATACTTACAGAGACTTGGGGGCAACATAACTGATCCTGCATCTTTATTCTGTGTGGACAGAGCAGATGTGTATGTGTGTGCACTCATACTGTATAGCTTCATTATAAACCAATACACCGGCCCCTCGTTCATTAACATACAGATTATGGACCGGTCTATAAGTTACCCGGCGGCCTAACTGACTGCACACACATGTCAAACCGGCCCGCGGTGTGATTGAAGTCGACCGCTCATGTGACAGCACCAGCACACTAAGTGAACATCACCTCATTTCCTGACTGTCTCCAGCATACACCACATGAGTGCTGAGGTCAGAGGTCACAGTGTGTTGTGTTATCCATCATGTTGTGAACGCGAGCCGGTTGCTGTCTTTGATGTGAGACACACATGCCCAGATAGATTGATTAACCTAATGCTGTGTTTGCTGGTGGGCTTTTCCGTGTATTTCAAGTGTCCCCACAAAGATGGTAAAAATCACACACACCTACATTGTAGGGATCAGTTAGTGGTCTCCACAAGGGAAATTGATTATTAAACATACCCAATGATGCTGTTTTAAGAATGTAAAAATGCAAAAAGCTTTCTGTGAGGGTTAGGTTTAGAGGTGGGGTAAAAGTTAGGGGATAGAATATATGATTTGTACAGTATAGTCATTATGTCTGTGGAAAGTCCCCACAAAAATATGTGTATGCATTGATTAATTGATTATAGATTTTTTTAAGTACTGACGACACATATGCCCAGTTAGCCATTCCGTTTTCTCATGTGAAGTGCTAAAAAAAAATTTAACTTCCGTTTTTTACAGAGAGGTTGTAGTACAGTGATTTTAAACCACAGGTAAAAAAAGTAGTAAAAACAGTAATGCTCTGAAAAATAAAAGTAAAATAATTCAGGTGTAGATTGTTCACGGCGGCCAAGCAACATAGTAACCTAGCACAGTAAATTCAAGTAATGTGTGACTGTGTGTAAATAAGTTTGTGTTTGTATCTGCCTTCAATTTCACTCATGAGATGATTTTAATGTGTGTTCTCTATAGATCTGTACTGTACACTGGAGGTGGACTCGTTTGGCTACTTCGTCAGCAAGGCCAAAACCCGTGTGTTCAGAGACACAACAGAACCACAGTGGAATGAGGTGAGCTGTTCAAATCTGTGTCCCCTGACCAAGCATGTGTCTGTGATTTACTCGTTTCTCCTCCGACAGGAATTTGAGATAGAACTGGAGGGTTCTCAGTGTCTGCGGATCCTGTGCTACGAGAAGTGTTACGACAAATCAAAACTCAATAAGGACGATAATGAGATCGTGGACAAGATCATGGGCAAGGGCCAAGTACAGGTAGGTCAAAAACCCAAACACACATGCAAACAGCTTATAGCTTGAAATACCAGTCACCAGATGAAACCCTGGGCTTAATTTCTAGAGGTTTCCTAATGTGACTCATTTGGTTGTTGTCTGGTATTAATGTGTGCTTTGCAGACGCTGTGTTGTGGTGGCATATTTTGACATGGAAAACATTAGTGCCTGAGAACTTATGGCTTACATTGTTTCTTTCTTATATACGTGGGAAATATCTTTAAATTAAACTTAAAGAGTGTGTATGTGTTGAGAACAGAGCGTGCACGTGTTTTGTGGCCCATGGTAGACATTAGAAAGAGGGGTGACATCAACATGTGCCCAGTGTTCTCAAAAGATCCCTTGATAAAAGAATTTTCTCATTCACTCGAGCACTTTTTATTGTACGGTAATAAATTCCTCATTGATCTCATTCTAATTGCAGCATAGTGCTACTCCTCTACTGTCAGTATTAATCTATCTGTTTTGTATTTCTAGCATCTGCGCTCCAACTTCCTGTCAAATTGTTATTCTAGAATTATTCCACACTTTTTTTTCCTCTTCTAAATCTGGGGAAGTTTGTAGGGTTAGAAAAGAGGGGTGTATTTATTGCGGTAAAGGTTTATTTTTGGTTCATGTTTGTGATTATAGCCAGAGGTGAACTAAGAGCAAGAGAGTTGATTCTCGGTATGATATGCATATCATTCCCATAAACACACACACAGGATACCACCAGAGGCTAAACATGCACACACATCACTGTTACGAGAGAGAGACAAGAGAGAGAGAGAGAGACTTAGTTTTTGTCTTTGGGGAACTGAGATGCAGATAAGATGGTTTCATGTCTCTGAGGGTGCAAGCAAAATAATAGCTCACTCCTTCTAAACTAAAAACCAGATAAACTAAAAATGTTCTGGTAAGGATCAATAGTGGCCTTTTGTTTAGCATATTTACAATTACAGATTTTTTAATTTGCATTATTAATTATTAACTGAGCATGATAAAAGTGTTTCAGAAAACTGTAGACCGATACATTAGAGCTCTTTTTATATAGATTTATAATGTGAATGTGCGCATTTGTTTGGAAAATAGCAAAATCTGCTTATATTCCTCCGTAACAGACAAGTGCCTCTTCAGTGTGAGAAGGGCAGAACTGCTCTTATATACAGTAAGGGTGTTGCACACAAAACTGTGTGACCCATAGCCTACTTCACCAATCTCTTGTGGTGTAAAGTATATTTTTAAGAGATATTTGGTTGCTTGGCCTTCTAGTTAATATCTTCCTTCCTGCACTGGAAGACAAGTCGCTTCTGATACTAAAGTCACTCTTTTTCTGCCTGTGAGAGGCCTTGTTTGTATTTGGGGATGTTTAGATAAGAAGGTGTGTATTTTGGTGGTGAGAGGAGGGCTTAAGCAGGTTGGGTCTGAAGCGGATTTAGATTAATTTGCGAGACATTAACAGGTTATTACAGACTCTCCCAACAATCCCTCAGGCTGTTTGTCTGTAATACATTTACAGAAATCAGTGTGGGAGCCTAAAACTCTCTGGATCCAATATGCTGTAACATAAAGAGTCAATATTACTATTGCTCACACCTAACCATAAGTATTAAAATTCATACTTGTCCTGCATCATTTACCATGGATGATTTTTCAAATTATGTGGCATATTGAGGTGTGTTATTGCATTTCTGATTGCTTTACGTGTGTGTGTGATGATATTCTCTCTCACTTTCTCTTTATCTCTCGCTATCCTTTTTTCTACTTTTCTACTCTTTATCATTATCTTTTTCCCTATTTCTTCCTGTGTACCATAATGTGAGCATCTCCTAGCAACACCAACATGACATTTACACCAGCAAACAAAACAATTACTCATTCTTATATCCATAAAGGACCGTAAATAATATTTTAGAAAATATATTTAGGAAAAGATGACAGAAAGAGAGATGAGCAGAGCTCATTACTGTAATTCATACTGTGTTCAGGACAGTGGTATACTGTCTTTATTGCTTCATGATCACCAGTGGGATTAAAGGAAAGCTCAAACATCAGGACCATCTGAAGCTCTTTAAACAGTCCTCCAATCTGATGAAGTTCTCTCCTTCACATTATGTAATGTTATGAATGTGTTGCGATCGTGGGCATCCGAGGCTGATCTTCTGTTTGAATCTTGCCCTCCGAGCGTCTGTTTTCTTAACTGCTCTGTTTGAGGTGAATGGAGCCAAAATGTTTCCCTTCCCTCCCCGGAGAGATCCTGATTTATTGAACAACTTTCTGGCTCTTACATGTAAAAATCCATAAATGGTCATATTGTAACAGTTCCCTTCTGTTTTTAATATTCCCTGTTCCTGCAGTCATGTTTTATAGGGAGATGAGAAAGCGTATATGTCTGCAGAGCAACATGATCATGATTCATGTTTCATGTTCCATCTGTGGAACATCATGTCCTGTTTCAGTCAATATTCACCTCAACCCTGTAACTCTTTAAATCAAACCCTCTCAAAACAGAAACTCACCCTGTACCCCCAGCAGGGCTAAATAACAGCCAACAGCTCCATCGCCCTCCTATTTCCTTTCTGCTTTGAGATGATTCTGTAAAGCCAAACCTGTGAGATCAGCATCTTAAATTATAACTGGATTAAAGAAGAGCACGGTTTCAGAGAGCCTGGCTACACATGACAGGAAACAGAAAACATTAAGACCTTGAGATTGTAAATTCCACCGTCAGGTGCCACTACTGGCTCAAAACTTCATTAGCCATGCAGAATATTTGGCACAATAAACAATAATTCAATGGGTGTCATAATCGGGAATAGAATTGCAGGTAACGGGGTTGCTAATTTAGGTCCATGTGTTAATTAGCAATTGTTGATAAATATTGACCGTACACTAAAGAGAAATGTTTGATCATTTTTACAGTGGTAAACATTTTTAAGTTTGGTAACAGGGTTGAGCGATCTTTAACCCTGTTAAAACAGTGTCCAGGTTGTTTCTTTTTAGCGTCACAGTTTTATGAAATATTACATTTTATTAATTTGGGGAAACATTAAACAGGATTGTGCATTAAAAATATAAGAATATATAAATTTTAAAATATTAAATATTACAGACAACTGATATTATTTCATATGCCTTTAACAGCTAACAGTGGTTTTGGCCTGTCTGTATTTTGTGTGCGAATTTGCAGGTTTTTTTGAGTTTGTGCACATACACATTGAGCATGGATGCATGCTGTGTTGTTTTCCACTGAGCAAAAAACATTAATCATCGGCTCGGTGACTGTCATGTAGTTTTGTAATATGTCATATTACCTCTGTTACTCTTACTTTCTCTCAAATATCTTACAGTCCCCCAGGGGCCCAGAATCTATCACCCCTGACAGATGGCTGTTTTATTGTACCCCCAGACACATGCACATGCACCCTGTGGGGTGCAAACAATAACAAATTGGAAGGACAGATTTGTTGCATATAAATGGAATCAATTACCCGAGGCCAACTGATGCTAGTGGCTGTCAGTGGATACTTCAGTGTTTACATATAAAAGATTTGTATTAATTTGCTAAGGTTTCCTAAACACATTAAAGTTTTTAAGCAGTTGCTAGGGTGTTTTGGTGGTTGCTAGGTCATTGCTTATTGATCCAAAAGCAATGCTTCCAAATTTCAAATATGATATGAAGATGAAGTCTTATAAGCTTAGAAAAGCACATCTGTCCTAATCAAGCAAAATGTTTTGAGGTTTCATGTGTGAAAATAATCTGGCAATAAAAGCAGAATTAAGCAGTGAGGATGAGATGGGGTCATGTTTAGACAGGAAGTGGAACACCAGCCCAAGTGAAAACCTTTGCTGAAATTCACGAAAGTTCACAGACCTGTCAGCGGGTCTTTCTGAGGAAACTCCTATCATATTTACTATTTAGTCACTGTTTTATTCCCTTAGTGAGTGAGCAATTGAACAATGGGCCGCTAATAATGCTGACCGACTCTGATCTACAAACATAAAAACACATGTCCTCTCTCTCTCTCTCTCTCTCTCTCTCTCTCTCTCTGTCTCTGTAAAAATGTTGATGATGAGAGGGAGAAAATGAAGAGCATCGTGCAGATGGTTCCTCATAATGTTTTTAGTAATTAACATGAGCTGGTTTTGTAATCGCTTCACCCTAAATGCACACGTTACGCTCCAAACAGCCTCTCTGTGTGAGCACACTGCTCGATTTAGCTTCACTTTGACTTCTTTTGTCTGTAGAAGCGTTCAAGAAGCTGTGAGTTCAGAATTGAGGCTTTGTTGGGTTCAGTCCATGTCTGTTAGCTTCTATAGTCTAGCAAATCTAGGAAATAAAGAAGGAACAACTGAACGAATAAATGAACAGCTCTACATGGTTTGGCCCAGATGAGCGCAGAATGTTTAATCAGAGATGTGTGTCACAACCGTGAGATTGGCTGAAGGTTTTTTTCCTGCAAAATAACAGAAAGAGCACGTGAGAACAAAGAGAGAGAGATGGCATGTGGTCTAATGAGCAATGTGTCAGCGTGTCAAAAACAGAAATCAGTGAGGGGGCAATATACCCGCAGCCTCACCCACCCCCACAAACTGAGATCCGCAGAAACCCCCGGAGAACACACCTATCACACACACCCACACCAGACAGTCTCTGCAGAAATATATCCTCACAGTGTCCAAGACAGAGTTTACCAGTCTTCCCACCGTAAGATAATTTACTGTCCATTAAAGTCATGCATTATTTTCTTGTTGATTTTTGTCTGAATGACAGTGCAGGTCAATGTGTCACTTACAGCATATGTAGTACAGTATGTATAAGTATATATAGTATAGTATATAAGTCTCTGTGCAAAAAAACAGCACCTCCCTTAAAAATGTTCAAAATACGACAATGCCTGCATATCTGCTCATATTTCAGCTATCATGTATTTGTTCTGTATATATAAGATCACATTTATGTAAACGTATTGTGATGCAAATGGCAATTTGTCAAAGCCACACTTGCTGCTTGCAGAGTGTTGATTTTGTGATTTTGGGCCCTGCATGCACATCTTCAAGAGACAGAAAATCCTAAGGTTACTGTGTGTGTGTGTGTGTTTGTACTCTTTGATTCTTTAAAATAAATACTAATTGGTTTGATGCTCTTCAGTCTAATGCAGTGACGTTCATTGCCTCTGCAATGTGTATGTGTGTGATTTTGGTTAAGTCTTGTTCCTTTGGCACTCTCACTGGCCTCCATTCTTTTCTCCTAAAGACACAGTGAGCTCACACACACACACACACGCGTGCGCCTCTAGGCGGCCGTTTCCATTCACCAGCCGGCTAATCTGATTTTCCATTATTAACAGTGCCAGATTTTTCTCCTCAATGTAATCCGTCTTTCTCCTTTTGTTCTCTGAGGAACCAGGACAGAACACGTTGTGTCTCCTGCTTTTCCCACTCGCTTGGTTTCAAGTTCTTTCAGATCTTTAATCTACTTGCTATTCTTGTCTTTCCAATAATACTTTTTCCTTTTCTTCCTTCCAAATTTCCTGCCTGTTCACCCCTATCTCCGTTTGTCCTGCCTGATGTTCTTTTTTTCTATTGATCGACTGAGAACACTGTCACAGGTGATGGTTTGTGTGTGAAGATGATCATGACTGGGTACCCAGCACACTGTAATTGTCTTTGGGTGGGTTGTGTGGTCCAAGCTCAAGGCCAGAAAGGTTGCTGGTTTAGATCCCACAAGGAATGAGCTGCAAGGTTTCACCATTGTGCCCTGGGCACAGCACCTGACTCCAGGTTGTTTCAAGGGAAAACTGTACTCTACTGTATGATAATGTACTATAAGGCCAAAAACATGCACTATACAAGTACACAGAAGTGATTGCTTGGCCATCACATAGCAAGTGTTCCTTTTGTACATACTTGCATTAATGTAATGGTAACAACCAGGGGTGATAGATCCTCATTCAGATGTCTGTGCCATTAAACCTGCTGTGTTATTATTCTGCTAGCTAGTTTTTATTTACATTTATTCGTTTAGTATTAATTTATTAGTATTAAACCTTTATTCAAAGCAACTTGAGAGAGAGCTTATATGAGAGAAATGAGAGAGTTTATACTATTTTGCCTTAAAATCCAGCAATAAGCCTAGCTACAGTTTTAAGTAGGGTAAGTAATAGAGCTTACAGCAGTTGGGAACAGGTTAACATTATCAGATATACAGTTTTTTTGTCAGCAGCGCTAAACAAAGTTAAACAGTGGAAAGTTCTGGTGTATGCAGGTGTATGCAGAACAGGCTGGGTTGTCTGCGGTTTCATGAACATGTTTCAAACATGTTGACAGTTTAACTACATGCAGCCAACATCAGTAAGAGTCTTTTCATACCTTAACATGACAGCAATTCACCTGAAGGAGAAACACAGTCATAGTTTTATGCAGATGTAAAGTCTTTCTTTTACAATGCCAAAAAAGGCTCTTTGAACCATAAATATAAGATATAGACATGTAGATATACAGTATAATAATGCCCACTATGACACCCTTGCAGCGTGGAATTGCGTTGGATTATGAATTGCCTTCAGACACATTTTGGTACACAATCACGCGTGACATTAAGCTTTTGTAGCTAAAGCGGGTGTTCTGGACATAATTCTCGCTGGATAATAGCTTCTGCTAAATGCCTGACTGACTTGCCCTCACACTTCAGCAGAGGAACACAGTGAGCCTGTGGTTATGGGTTACGTAGTCCAGATGTTCTCACTGTTTTCTCTTACACAGGAACGTCATATCAGACTTCTGCTAGCTCAGCATCTATAGTTGATGTTTCCCTCACTGTATGTACTGACAGTGGAGGCACCATGGGATTTCAGAAATGAGTATATCTATGAGAGATATGCCATAAACATTCAGTTTTTTCACAGCGATAATAAAGTGGTGTGCGTGTGTGTGCTTTACATAAATTTTATGTGATTCTCCTCGGCTGATGTGGACACATTTCTGACGTGTCAGATTAATGGCATTGAATAGCAGTTGGGAGTCAGCGTTTTCGTACAGGTGACTTCCTCATTAAAGCATTTCCTTACGCTGGTTCAGACATAGATACACTGAATAGCTCAGTCTGTTTGGCTGCTTTAGCTGGGCCTCTTATCTGCAGCTACAGGCCCAGCAGATGAGCATGAACTATCAGGTTATTGCTTTTAAATCCGTTCGACAGCACACACACCCCGTAACCCCGTAAGAAATTTACTGTAGGAAGGAATTGTTAAAAGCCTTATTTTAGAAAAAGGCAATTGGGTTCTTCATTATAAACATTCCGGATGAACCTGTTCACCTCCATAAAACACACACTGTGGTCTTTATAGACCTGACATTTTCCTCAAGTAACCCTTTCAGATCACTTCTGGTCTGGTCGGGTTTCTGGAGTACTGTAAGATATGTACACACAAATGTCATTTCCTGAGTAAACCATTAGGCAGCAGGTTTCAGTTGGCTTTGCACATTTCAGTCTTTCATAGTTTCAGTTCTGTTCTGTTGTTTTTGGTGCAAAACAATAACCCCAAGTGTCTGTAATGATTATTATTGTGATAATTCACTCATTTACTGTAGCTGCTAAAAACAGATGATGAGAGAGAACGATATTTATCCCTTCCACCTGATGGCTCTGAAAACATCTTCTTGAAACATGAAACCATCATGTTTGACTGGCATGTCCAAGCAACACCTCACCTGTAAAATCCACTTCCTGTTCATTTTCCCCCACAGACACACAGACTGAAGGTTTTAGAAGAAGGGTCATGAGCAGGCTTTAATTTTAACTGTTTAAACTGTCATTTATGGTACATGTTGTGCTGTCACAACTGCTTTGTGATATGCGTTTGATATGGATGAAGGCTCTCCACAGAGATAAAGACAACAAACCCGATATTCCAGTCCAGCCTTCGCCATTACATTGTGCTGGACGTCACAACAGAGTGTGTCATGCTGAAATATCCGGGGCTTGTTTTCAGTAGAGGGGTCTCGTAAGTGACTTGTGAATAACACACACACACGATTCAGAATCCATTGGTACCGTGGGAGTTCTGTGTCTAAATGTTGGTTAGAGGTCACAGTCCCTATATGGTCACTTTACTTTCATGAAGAATCTGGGAAAAGTTCTCCACTGAAATGCATGTAGTGGAAGGAGATTTCATTTCCCTCTCAAGGGAGCATGACAATGCGTTTGGTTTGATGCTTGAGGTAACACCTTTGGTGTCTGAATCTCATGTCTAATCACCCCAAAGTGTGTGCCTCTGTGTCAGAGGTCCTCAGCTCCCTGTAGAGCTCTTTAGAGAGGATAGTGGTGATGGAAGTTAGTCCTTACTAGCTTCCCCAGAGCTCCATTAGGGACAGCAGTAAATTTAATAACAGATTTAAGAAATCCACTTGTTGTGTGACTATATCCAGTCTATGCTTTATAAATGTTTTTGAGAAATCTGTAGTATTTTTGATAAAATTGTAGTTGTGTCCCCAAGTTTTCACTCAGTCCTGTTTCCCTAATACATTTCCCCCTCTGAAAAACTTTCAACAGAGTATTGAATCACCTGGATCTTCTGATGGCCATGGGAAGACCAAAAGTTAATTTGATCTTATTTTCTTTTCTGTGATTTTATATTTTTAGCAGACTGCAGACAGCAAACCGTCCTGTTACTTATATTATTTCTTAGAAAGTATTTATTTGTTTTAAAAATAACACATTTTTGGTAAATTTGCTTAGTGTCCTCTTACTATACATATGTACACTGTCCAGCTATATTTTATGTATTTGCTCATTTAAAATCTCAGTTATTTTCAGAGTTACAACAGCCAAATGTTACAGATTCTGTGGGATGGCGCAATATTGATAAAACTAACTGGTAGTTATTTTAGTACATTTCTAAGGAAATAACTCCCACACCATTTCTGCTACATGCATGTTCCACGATTACTTCTCAAAGTACAGGTAGCTGCATTTAGGATTTTTTTAGCAGGTGTGTTTTTCAAGCCCTTGATTATTTTACAGCTCTGTGTGTCTACTTGTTTCTATAATAATAAGATTTTTAGGTGGCTGAGCAGAGACAATGGTCCTACAGAAAACATCCTGTTTTCCTTATTATTGAATATTGTTAAAATCCTACTAGACACTTTGTTTAATGCAATAACGCTCCAGTTACAATCTTTAAAACAATGTTAGCTGAATTTCAGCTTTGATAGTTCTCCACTGTTACGTTCTCTGGGTGATTCTTTTGAAGCTCTTAGTCTTACATAATAAACGTTGTGCTCTTCTCAAGCGTGTTAGTTCTGCACAACTCGAGGACACATCTGTGGGTGTAAATGTGTGATCTCACAGTCCCATATGAACCGAGAGTGACTTCAGAAGCAAAGTGGGGCGTCTTCTGCTTTACATATCTTCAGACCAAGTGTTGCATAACAGTGACTTGAAGTGGCTGGTAATCACACATACACACATAGAGTCTGTGACACCCACCACACACCCACTGGCTGGACATAGCCACTCTGAATTACATCTGTATTTGTTGTCCTCCACTTCCCCATGAACATCATAGAAAGATGTTCCTGCAGCTCATATGGCAGCATGTTGGGCTTGCAACCCCAAGGTAGAGTTTGATTCCCAGGAAACTAGGGCTGCACGATGTATTAAAATGATTGAAAGTCGCGGTTGTGCATATCACATTGGTTTGCAATAAACTATATAGGATTATGGGGGAAACTGTTTGGATTGTGGGGGAAACCGGAGTACCTGGAGGAAACCCACACTGACACGGAGAACACGCAAACTCTGTTATATAATTTTAATTTTACACATTTAAAGCAGTATCGCCTACCACATATCTCATTATTTAGCAAGTTATCGCATATTACATTTTTTCTTTAATATCATGCAGCCCTACAAGGGAACACACCAGCTGCTGAAACATATGTTGCTTTGGATAAAGGCGTCTAACTGTAAATTTAAACATCAGTTTATCTTTGATAGAGCATCTGTCAGTCTCTGTAGAAATCCCAGCCCACAGTCTTATATGTTGTCCTCCCCTGCAAACTCTAATATCACTCTATCATGTCTGTTATTCCTGGACAGGTTCAGGACAGATCAGGCACAAGTGACACATCTCATAACATCTTACTAAATCACAGCTGTCTCGTGAGGATGAGAGTAGAATGACTCTTCCTAAATGTTGCATTGTGTGTGTGTGTGTGTGTGTGTGTGTGTGTGTGTGTGAAATAATGTGTGTTTCTAGCACACATCTCCCATCAGATATCACTGTTCTTTGTAGTGACTTGTCTTTAATTATAGACACAGTGAAAGTGGGCAGGTAAATCAGAGAGGTGGAGCAGGATGGGAACGTGATGTGGGCCGGAATCACTGCATGGTTGTAAACACAACAGACATATTCAGAACAGTGGTCGATTTATAATGAACCAAAATCTTTAATTTTGGGATAAATCCACAAACATTTGCACTCATAGACCACATGTGATAACCACTAGGCTATGGCTTCAATAGACTTGTGGGAGTAGTTGTAGCTCAACAGGTAGAGCTTGGTGCTAATAACATCTGGGTTCATTTCCAATAGAACACTCTCACAAGAACTAACTAAGAACTAATAAAATGTATCCACCTTATTTTTGATCTAAGAGCAGGCGCCACCATTTTTGAACATGTTAGACTTCCGCTGTCATCCGCTTCAAGTTATTTTTATCTGTACAAAACAGGTTGTTATGCTGCTTGATGTTGCAGACGTGTATTTCTTACCATGTTATTTTAATGTATTATCATATAATAAATAACTGGTGTGTAGCTCAATAAATTTTACCATTTACTGCTCTTTGTTATTGTTCTAGTTATTTATCTATAGTGACTAATGAATTGTAAAAACAGAAAACGGCTTACTTCTGCATTGCCAACTAAGCTGGATAGTTTATGCATTGTAAGGTGTTTGCATTGAAGAGTTTTAGAATTGTAAACTTTGTCAGTATAATGTCTGTTCTGACGGCCTTTTCTGCCTTTTCTCGATTTCTGAATTCAGATACATGTATTTATATAAATGTTTGTAAATATTGAAAACATATTTTTTATAGTAAATTTAGTAAATACGATGTAAAATAAGGGTGTGTTTGCATTTTGTGTACCTCATTTAGTATCATTAAATTAGATTACATATATCAGCACTATATCGGTATAAACGTACCCCCCCAACTCTCTCAGTATTGGTTATCAGCATTGAGATTGTCGAATGTGTGTGTTTGTGTGAGAGAGATGAATAAACAGGCCAAACATAACCATGTTATATGTGTGCTGTACGCCTGAGGATGCTGCTGTAGTCATGTTAGCTCATTATGTGAATGTATGGCTTGTGCCTTGATATTAATTATTTAGATGAGCTTTTCAGACACTAATGGCGGCGTTTGCCCACTGCGACCACGGCTAATACTCTGTCTGTCTGCGTCTCAGTTCCAAAGCCTAGCGAGCTGCCTACATAGGCAGCATGTTTAAGCGTGTAGTCACTCCCGACGCAAATGCTGTTCCAAACAGTAGGCAGCGAAACGATGTTGCTTTCCAAGATGCCTTGCTTCAGCCAGTTTCAAAAGGCACCATTGCATGTGTTCTTGCAGATATACATGATCTTGGATAATAATAGTGAGAAAATGAAATATGCTAAATATGCTTAAATTTGATTGAAATATCAGTTAGTTCTGTCTAATTTAAACTGCACAGTTTCACAAAGTACTTTTATGTATTTTGTGTGTTTATTAGAGTATTGCCAAACTTGGTTTAAAACTTTTTTTTTTTTTCAAACTGAGCAGTTATCTTTACAAAGCTGATGGTTAAGCTCAGGGTATGTTATGTTTTTATTACATCTCACAGACAGTCGAGAGTTCTAACCTTTCTTTAGTAGACCAGAAGACTTAGTAGTCTGCCAGACTTTACTGTAGTAGTAGAGTCAGATGGTAAACTGAAGCATACTACTTCACTGTACTGCTTTAGGATGCTGCCTAGAAAGCAGCAGACAGTAGAGAGTCAGCTGAATAGGTTTTGGATCAGTGACTGTATTTCTCTCAACAGCAGACAGATAGTTCCTCTGTGTGTTCTTAAGACTGAATTATTAACTAGAATATTCTCAGAGCTCTGCCTCCTCTCTCCATCAGTCTGGAAGTAGGTCAGAGCACATACAGTCAAATCAGCATCTCACACACACATACATGTCTGAAAACACAGTGTCAGAACCAGCATACCCTCGAGAGGACAGAAGTCAGTGGTGTTTAGTGGTCCATATTTTAGGGGCTGACTGATCAGAGATCAGCTGTAAGCTGTCAGGAATGTCTTAGTGTAGAGAAAAGACTGATCTAAAAAAAAAACATTTGTATTGTAGTTATTTAGATCTAAGAGTTACTGATCTAAGACCTAAAAGTTACTGATCTAAGATATAAAAAGTTGCTGAGCTAAGCTTAGGCCTCACCTTTCTGGGACACTTTATTTACTCGGTTCTGACTGATCTGAGGTCATGTGTAAGTTGTCAGAGATGCTTGTACTGTCAATTGGATTCTGTCGATGTATTCAGAGATTTACAGATCTACGTTAAGCTTTCAGAGAAGTTTTACCATTGGGTTTTATTTTAACTGACTGATCTGAGAGCAGGTCTGATATTTATATATTTACAAATTTGATCTCAGATCTTTTCATTCTGCATGTTGTTTCACTCACATGGTTTAATTCAGGCCAGACTGATTTGAGATGAGATGTAAGCTACAAAACAGATGCAGATGGACTGATCTGAGGTCAGGTTTTAGGTGTATACATACTATGCTAACTGCACTAATACTAATATTGTTCTTTCTTTTCCTTCATCCTTCTGAAGGAATGTTTAGTTTTCTGTGTTTCTGTAGTTCAGAAAAAAAATTACCTTTAGACAAATGAGACCGATGAGTTATGGTGCAGGATCTTATGCAGGCCAGTGACAGGGAGACACTTCTCCTTACATTTCTGTAGCTATATGTAACAGCACAGCTGCAGTTAGAAGCTCTGAATGCGTGAAAGTCAGTAGGTTTGACTGCTACGTTGGGGGTAGATGGGTTTTCCAGGTCATTGGTGCATGATTGAAGAGGAATATACAGTGCAGACAACCTAAAACTCTCACAAGACACACAAACGTGACAGACCTAACACTAACCGTTCATTAAACCGTTCCTGTTTTATTTAATTAATACTTATTGATGATGTTCTACAGATTTGTGTTTATGCTGATTTCTAAGGTAAAAAGTTGCCTGGCAACTGTGATGTTTATAATGGCGCTTGTCATGAAAATAACGTAACAATGCAAAATAATAAATGAAAATAATGTAACAATGTAAAAATGGTTTTAAAAATAAGCTTCATATTCTTAACGCAAAATATATATTTTTTCTTTCGCTTTTATGTTGAAATGTGACCCAGATATTTCTTCATGAGGTTCACCCTTGAACATTAGAATTCTGAATCGGTGTAGAAGATGAGAAGTGAGAACATCATTCACATGCGCATATAACTGGGAGATATAACTGGGGCAATCAGCATGTGTTCGGCATGATCACACACACACACAGATGCTGGAGACATTTCAAAGAGCTCTGTTGAAAAGTGTTTTTGTGTGGAGTCTTCAGAAGATGAAAGCAGAGTGTTCTGAAGTTTGTGTTTCTGTTGTGATGAAGGTTATTACAGAAACTTTAAGTCACTAGAATTATTGCTGCTTATCACATGGTGCTTGCACCAGAACAGTTATTAAATTTAGTTTTCCTTTGATTCAGTTAAAACGGTTATAGTACAGTCACCGTGGCAACCCAACATCTAGGAATATGTCAAGGTGCACTAATACTTCCATGCCCCTCAGGTGCTACCAACACACACACACAGAAAGAGGTAATGTTTGGTAATTGTGGAGGGCTGCTTTTGTTCGTAAAAACCTTCATTACAGTGAGTTTGATGTGAGATGCTCAGCACCCCACACATGAAAGCAGGGCCTGCTAATGCACTCAAAACCCCCCCATTCCCTCAGGACATACCCATCTGATCCTCAACCCCTCACATGAAAGACAGAAGAGCCCTCATTCTGTTTCTCTGGCCTTGTTTCCCCCCATTCCTCAGTTATCCATTGTTTTTGTGATTCACAAAACCCAGTGTGTCCTTGCGTGTATACATGAGCAGTAACAGACTTTTGTGTTTATGGCCACTGCATTAGATCTGATGGATTTTTACAAAACAGCACTATGGCAGAATGGTACAATAGTGATAAAGTGTTAGGTGGTAATACAATGGTTCTTTGAATAAGTCTTTGATAGTGATCCATGTACCATGTTAATTAAAATATGTAATTGTAATAATAGTACATGGTACTACCACAAATAGTACTATGGTCATATCATGGTACTAGTAATATCAAGTGTCTGGAACATGCCTACAGCATTTAGCACATCCTCACCCCAAAATCATCCCCCTCTGACTCTCTCATCTCCAACACATCACAAATCTCTCCTCATCTCCACTAACACACACATCTGTGCTCATACGCTCTTCATCTTTCCGGCTCTTTCTGTTCATATTTCTTCCCATGGCAGGAGGATGGCAGCAATCCAAACAGTCATGTCATTCCTCAAACATTACGCTGCAGGAGTTTGGCAGTGACTGTTATGGTCAGGTTATTAAAAGCCCAAAATAGAAATATGAATGGAAAATTCTCTTACTGCAAAACATTAACATTCATGATATTGGTGGTTACTATAGAAACAGATGAGTTGCAGTGGGAGATGTAGGGAATAAAATGAAGCTGTTTTTGTATGTATGTATTTTATTTTAAAGAAAGATAACAGATGTAAACAAAGATTTAAACAAAGATAATGAGAAACACAAAGATGTTTGTTAGGTTTAAAGAATATTTTATTTGGTATTTGGCTTTCTAGTTGTCAAACTTAGTGTACCATGTGCATAGTTATTGTGATGAACTACACCTGTGGTTACTATACTAGGACACCCAGGTGATTAAAACTAAAAATAACTAAAAATAACCATAGAACCAGTTAAAAACAAAGAAAAGGCCTAGCATCATTTTGCAGAAGCAACTTGGTTTGATATTTTCTTTTCTATTGAATGAAAGTTTTGTATTTTAAATTTGTAAATCAGCAGTAAATAAACTCTGGATTTTAAAAACATGGGGATCCCACTGCAGACAATTGAAAAAATATGCTGGCTGCAGGAAAAACGCTTTGGTGGACACAGTCTTTGCCGTGTCCATTCTGACTCACGATACACAGCAAATCTGAAGAAAATGACTTCTTATTTCATATACTTTATGCAGTTATGTTATGAGAAAATTTTAAATGGATTTATCTTGTTGTTTACATAAAAAAAATTTATATTTCTTACTGTAACCCTCAAAATAGAGTGAGCTTGGTAAGCCCTTGTAAATCTGTAGTGACCACTAGTGGGGGTCACAACCCCCGGGTTGGGAACCACTGCTGTATTTATATCCATCCATCAATTTATATGGACCTCTCGGACCAATTAAAACATGTTTTGTTGATATCGTCACACTCTGTGGACCGTCTTCAGAGGAGGCTGGGATCTTTTTGGAGTGGTAGCATGTACAGTGCTAAACAGACATTATGATCTCATGACATGAGGTTCCTGAATTAGTCAGTATAAACAAAATGTATGACATTTCACTGAAGTGGCATCCAGAATGGGCATGTGTGGTTGACAGGCCCCTTTATGTGCTTCTGTGGTGTGTAGCTCTGGTCAAAATGTCTGATGCAGATAGTCATTAGGTCTATGAATAACCAGTGAGACAAGGTTGAGGTTATGATGTGTGTGGTATGTATTACACTTTAGTCGTTAGTTGGCCCTCATTTTAACAGTTTAGGACACAAAACAGTCATAAGACGTGAAAATTATTGGGCGTCGGGACATTGAGTGCATTCAGGGGCCAAATCCTCAATCAGTTCACCAGATAAATACATAGAGGGACATCTTCTTGAGGAGAAATAAAAGAAAAATGGTTGTCAGATGAAGACTGGCGCCCCTCCCTCATGCATTGTTGTTGTAACCCTCCGGTTTCTGATAGAGAGAGAGAGAACAGAGAGTCTGTCCTTGTCTAAACTCTTTCAGCCTTTAGCTTCACCTGTTTAATGAGCATCACTGTCAGCCGTCTTTAAAGAGCAGAAAGAGATAAAAGAGAACGAGGATCCAAAACACTTACCCTTCCCTTTATATGCTAAAGTCGAGTTCATTTATTCATTTATTTTGCTGTACTGTTTTTACCAGAGATACCTCAGTAGAGACAGCTTCACTGTTGTTGCTGTGCAAGGATTTTACTCTAAAATGCCCCAGCATGTTTAAAGTCATGTTTAAACCCCTCTTCCGCATCTCTCCGGTTTTCCCTAGTGGCTTCATGTTTTCTCAGACATTCTTTCCTCAGAACGATGACGCACAGACCGCCGCATTTTATCTCGTTTTAAAAATAGCCAGTCGCAGTGTTCCTGCGTTCTTCTGCCACAAAGCTCAGGGGACACAGTTGAAGAGGTAGAGCACTGGCACAGCCAAGAACAGCCAGCTCATCTTCATCCATAACAACATCACTGACTTCACAGTTGTGTGACTCTTTTGGCTCCTTTTGGCCCAGTAAGTTTTCTTCTCTTTACTGCCCTGGGTTCAAAGCCGTGCCCTCTAATTGGAGGTTGAGTGTGCTGAGAATACTGTACATGGGTCTTAATTATACAGATTTACTGTAAATAAATGGTCCAGTTTTTTTGTAAGAGCTCTGGCCTAACCCCATTGAGCTGTAGTGCTTATACGGGCAATGCAGGGTCGAATCTGGCTTGCATTTCCCACTTCCACTCCCTATTGTTTCCAGTTCTTTTGCTACTCTCCTTTGAATATACTGGCAAACAGCCAATGCTGCAAATGAAGGAGTTATCCAAGGACAGTTCAGACCTTTACTGCTCATTATCTGGCTTTAATTCAAGCTTTATCGGTCCTCCGTCAGACTGAGATAAAACTAATCTGTAGGTTTAAGGCATTAATACACTTGCATATGCGTGTGTCACTAAAGTCAGGTCAAAGTTTTTTTTCCATATGGTTAGCACACAAAGACCTTCAGCACAGAACGCAGTGGCAGATAAGAGCTCTGATCGCACACTGACATACGCTACACACGCGCAAGTGACCTGTACTGACACAGACTGTAGGTCTGAGTGTTAGATACCATATGCCTTGATGGTTGCCACATGCAGAGGATGGATTCCACTGGCATCTTGTTTCACAGGGTTTCTAGTTGATTCAAAGTGGTCACTTATGGTTTTATTTGGTCTTAGCTGGTCTAAATGGTTGTTCAGCTGTACCAACTGATGGGGCCAAGATCAAGTTCTTCAGAGTTGGTCATACCTCTTGAACCAACAATAAACCAGCAACCATGTTATAAAAACCAGTCTTCCCGAGACTACCCTATGACCTGTTTTTCTCTATCAGGGGATGGGAAAGATTGACCAATAACGGGCCTTTTGTGATATACAGGCGTTTTTTGGAGTTTTGTAGGTGCACGTCTTGCAAGTCTGAACATACCACATATTAAGATGCATCCTGGGTAACTGGATGTGGCTAGATGCATTTCACAGCACTGGCGCTGTGCTGTTTTGTGAAAAGGGACATTTGAGCCTTGTTTCCATGAACTCCACATGCAGTTCCTGCAGCACCTGCGAGAGTTTCACAAAGAGCAAGTAAAACAGCTTTTCTGGCTTATGTAATATGAATGAGTTTCAGATAGAGAGATGATGGGGTGAGAACCAATGCAAAGAAGAGGGGAGAGGGAGAAGGTACTGCAGTTGAAGCATCGCATGCGGCTCCAGAGAAGAACATGAGGACAGAAGATCTAGCACAATCCCACTCCTGCTTACATAACCACACACACCAGACACGAGAGCCTCGGGCTCCCAGTGACACGCACAGAATGCTTTGCAACAATCGTATGAGATGATGAAATGTGTTTTTACTCACTGGCAAGTATATTTTTATTTCTAACTTTCTGTTTGTAAAGTGAAGTAAGCAGTGAAGAGGGTCAGGTCAGGTCTTGGTTCTTTGTTCTGATGGATTCGTAGGTGCATCTCCAACAAAAAATACCCAGCTAACATTTCACCCTAAAATCAAAAGATAACATTAGACATAAACATACATAAGCCTGTTTTGGCAATTATCAAGATTTTTTGAATTCATGACACTTAAGTGTATTTTTCCCATATATCCAGAGTTGTGACATGAAACAGTCACGGCCAGTCAGAAGATATTTGATATTTAAAGTACAGGGGAACTGGATGTGAGACTGCTGAGATTTCACAGTGGCCGGGGCTTCTTATTGCAACACAACAGAAACATAAATTAAAAGATCAACCTATTGTGAAGTCCTGCCATCCTGTCTTTTTAAATTAGAAAATAAAATATTTAATTTTTATGTACTTTCGTGAAAACATTAAATCAGCATAGACCAGCACAATAAATCCTGCATGAAGTATAATTAATTGACTGTTACATTTTTTTTCACATTACAGTACTAAAAAACTGAGAATTGGGTGATATGTACTTAATTGTCAAGAAAATAATGTCACCCATATAAAATCTTAACGGTCATATAGTAGGCTATATTTTCTTTAAGCATAATAAAATTGTGTTTTTCTTTCATTTTTGTATTTAATATAACCCAGAAATGTTCCTGAAATTCCTGAGATTCACCTTGATCATCACTCCTTTATGTCTCTCTCTTTCTTTCCGTCGCGCATCTGGAGACTTAGAAAACTGCTCAGTGATACAATCAACTCTCTCTCTCCCTGCCTCCCTCCTTTTCTCCTCCCACTCCTCTGTGTGCTGTGTGCTGGAGATCAGATGTTGAGAGGAGCAGAAGAACGATGCAGACAGCAGAGGAGAGAGTTAGTTTAACATTCAATGAGGGATCTATAAGAGAATGATTATGCTTGAGAAGCATGAAAATGGAAACCTCTACGTTTTCTCAGTTTATTTTACACAGCTGATTTTTTCTTTGTAGGTTTAGTATCTTTTTTCAATCACTCCACCCTCAGAGAGTATTTAATGCAGGAAATTAAGTTTTTTGTCTTGGTCAACACGCAAGAAATAAAAACGTTTTTTAAGTTTGTACCTTGAGGAGTTTAAAAAGTTTGTTTGCTTGCTTGGGAAGCATTCTGCCGGTGGTCTGGGGTTAAGGTGTCCCCTGTCTCTCTGTGCACGGGTTCGAGAGCAACACAGTCAGGATGACAGAGATCGTGGACTGTAATCTGAACTCTGTGTGCGAGCGTGTGGAGCAACACTGCTGTGTGGATGATCCTTCAGCCATCAAAAGACACAGCAATACGGGTGCCAGGCTGTGGGGTCGCGTGCGCAGTAAACTGCTCCGACAAAAGGTCACTCTTTCTTTCATTCTCTTTCTCCATCTGTTTCCATCTTCTGGTCTGAGGAACAGTGTTATTGTTTGCTGTTATTTGTGTGTCTGTGGTAGATTAGTGCGTGTTTTGCTTAAACTTGATGTTTTGAACCCAAATCAAATTTGAATATTACAAACCGCACACTAATTAGGGGCATGGAGACATTTAAACACAAGTTGTTGATTCATTTGTGTGCTTGTGAAGCTGTGTGTGCGTGTGCATGCACGTGCGTGCGTGTGTGCGTGTGTGTGCGCGCGCGCGCGTGCGTGTATGTGTGTGTGCATGTATGTGTGCGTGTGCGTGTGCGTGCGTGTATGTGTGCGCGTGCGTGTGTGGGCTGGTTGCAGTTAGAGGTTCATTATCACTTCAACTGGCTGTCTTCACATCCTGTGGCAAGTATGAACCACCTGCTGATGAAGGTCACTTAATCACACATTCAAACAAAACACACACACACACACAGACACTACTACAGCCTGTGTGTATGCATGTGTGTTTGCGTACAAACATGAAAAGATACTCCATAGATGCAACATGAAAAGATGCTTCACATTGTTTCATTGTTTTCATATGACTCTGCTGTCATATGGAACTTCACAAACACACAAATGAAGCAACAGCTTTGCAGGATATCAGATCATGAATGTAAAGTTTCATGTTTACAAAATTAATTTATGAATCTATAATCACAGATGAGTCAAAGAAGCAACATCTAATGTTTCAACAAACAGGGTTTTCTGGATCACTTTCATGGGTTTGCCAGATTCCCTGTGAGATCCTCTTTCAGTTTCTCTTTTTAATAAATGTACAGACATTGCTAAAATTCTGTTTTCACGTGTCATTATGGGGTACTGTGTGTGCCGTGCGCTCGCGTGCTTGGATGTGTATTGAGCTGGCGAAATCTTGGTCTCTCCATCGTGGGGCATCTGCCTTGCCAGCACGCTGAGCAGTAATTCATGTGAACAGGATTTCTGAATGCTGGAACAAGGCATTTATGTCTCTGCTTCAGCTTCATAAATGAGACATAAACCAGCTGAGAACAGCAAGTACACAGAGATGAATGCTTGGCCCATCAATTTGCAAGCATGCAGTTCCTTTGCACATATTTTACATGCGCTCTTGGTTTACTGTAGTGGTAACCAGCCCAATTTTTCTTTATTTGATTTACTAAAGTGTTGCCTGACTGACTGCAGAAGAGTTTGTGCTAATTCACACTACAGCCCCTTGTGGCACTGCAAAGAATGCAATGTTATGAATAACATTTTGAAATGCACAAACTTGGGGTTTCACGCAGCTACAAGCATTCACATACCTGCAAAGAGCATGTTTCAGATCAGAAACTAGATATAAAGAACAGAAAGAGGGAGAGTATGTGTGAAATTGATGTATTATGCATGAGAAGAATATGATGCTAATCCCAGGAGACGGAATCATGTCCTATAAATACCTTCTGTCCAGCTTCTGCTGGCTCACAAATGGAGCCCCTGGTCTTAACATGTTAATAAGTGAACCACAGATGAACCCTGTTCCTCTTTAAAAGTCTTTAAATGCCAGCTATATGCTAATGGATTCCCACATAAATCTTCTGCTGCCAACGTGAGGGCACCAGACTCCCGTGGGGGGCTACTGAACCCCCACAAACACTGAACAAGGCCCTGCTTATTGGGCTAATTAAGTGGAGCTGGTGAGAGGGTAATACAAACACTTGACCTGCTTTGGACAAAGATGGACTTAGTATTAATATCATTGGTACTGTGATATGAACCATGACACTTCATATAATTACAAGGTGTTACCATGATACATGTTCACGAAACTGGAAAATTAAAAATACAATGGAAAAACAATGCTTATGTTGGTATCTGTAGTTTTTGTCTTTGGTGTCTGTTTTATTAGTTATTTGTCATACTTTTTATTTGTGATGATTCCTGTTATTTTAATGTTCCCACATGGACATTAGCTGTGCTATTCACAGTTCATTTGTAGCAGATGTTTAGTTGGAATATATTATTTTATGCTTGTTTAAGCTAAC
The DNA here is from genome assembly GCA_036877525.1 of Chromobotia macracanthus. Lineage (NCBI taxonomy): Eukaryota > Metazoa > Chordata > Actinopteri > Cypriniformes > Botiidae > Chromobotia > Chromobotia macracanthus. The sequence goes on along the minus strand of JAZGTH010000076.1, from coordinate 3,064,086 downwards.
TGGTTTGCATTTATTACCAACCAAAGTATTACAAAATACCTTGGAGTACCATGTAATATCTTAAGTGTACAGTAAAAAAAACTACTACTATGGTATATAACAAAGTATCATATTATTACCATCTTATACTATCTCTGTACCATGATACCGCCCCAGCAGATAGCCGATAGTGTTATGTTTAACTACCCAGTTAAATATACTCATCATCTGGTGAGTGAGTAGCAACTCAAACAGATTTGTTGTTGATGATGTTGCAATATTTGTGAATCAGCAAATGATTGGCATTTCCTGTCTGATGAAGTTGCATTTACTGGAAGAGGCCCTAGGGTCAGCCCAGCCCTGTCTGTGACATCAGCACACAAACATCAGTCTGACCTCCACCCCATCTCTAAATATCACGGTAACTGGGGCTTTTTCTCACACCACTGTTTCCCCTAAATGCCAAAACTTCTCCAGAGTACAAGCCAGCCTCCTGCTATACACTATAAAATAGCAGTGTATGCCTGGCTATATTCCTAGCCTTAATTTTACCATTCAAACCCTGTGTTGCTATTGATGAATAGGATTGTCAGTACATTATGAAGCACAGGAACCTGTTACACAAACCATTTGTGGCTGTATGTGTATGCCTGAACCTGAGTGAGTCATTTTGGAGTATGACTACAACAGAATACATGAAATAGTTGAAAAAGTTATTGCTGCTTACGTGCGTCTTTGCGTAAAACAGGGTTATGTTACATCATCAGAAATGAATAAGAGCTCAGTAGCTTTATTACGTAATCCCAAACCTCTCTATGTCAGGTGAACAAGCACAAAGCTCCACTAGCCAATCATTTTGACTCAAGTTTTTGAATTCATGTTAGTGTTCACATTCCATCTGAATTCACATTTGTACTGTATGTGTATCCGTATGTTAGTGAAGGCAAAGGAAGGGAATGGCGGCAGGCTTTTTCCATCTTGACTTGAGGAATCACAAATTAAATATTTGACTTCACTTTGATCAAACAGAGTTTGATCAAATTGTGTCAGAGGGAACAGGCTGTGAGCTTGTTTCTGCAGATATTACCTGCATTATCTGTCCCATGTTTTAAACATTCTCTGTCATTGTGTGAGAGAGCAACGAGATTGGCCGTTGAGGTCAGAGTAACAGTTTCACCCGTTTACCCAACCGTGTGCATTGTGAGCGTCAGCAACTATATTTAAGGCCAAAACACAAAGTGTTTTTTGTGTGTTAACACTGTGTACATATCTCTAATCAGAATAGTCTGACTTTAGATTTATCTAAACAGTGAAACAATGTGCCACAAGCATCTTGAAGTGACATGCTAGCAAAATATGGTGATCCATATTCAAAATCTGTCCTCCGTATTTAACCCATCTAGTAAGTGCACATACATTAGAAATGTAAGCTGTGAACACACACTACAAACCGTGAATACACACCCGGATCCGTGAGCAGCACAGCGGCAACCGGGCAGCTCAGGGGCACCTCAGTTGTTACCTGCCAGCATTGGGAATCGACCGGCGACCTTCTTTTTACAAGTCTGACTTTCTAACCAGCAGACCACAGCTGCCAACTAGACTCCACCTCCAATGATCATCTAGTGTATTTACTACATATGAACTAATATCATGTTCTTCCTGCCTTTGTTTTCTGAATGAAGTCTCAGTGCAGAATCTGCTCACTGTTCAGCGCCTGACTCTGGAGAGTGCAGAGAGAGTCTGCCAGAGAACACTGTGTCCTGCTCCATTCAGCAGCAGACTGGCAGAGGGGTGGGGGGTTACTGAATGAGACAGCAAGAGAGAAGAGAGGAGAACAGAAATCTTTATCTCCAAAGTTCAGAGCGAGATGTGCTTTCTGTGGCTCTTGTCTCTACTCGACACCTGAACATCCACTTACAAAACACTACCATGGTATTGCCATGTTTTTTAGACATGTACCATGGTAATTGTATATGGAGTACCATGGTATTTGAATATGATAAACAGTTACCAAATGTACAATGACCCCATTTTTTGGACACTTAAGCAGCCCTTAAAATGTATGGATGTTTATGCTGTATAACAAATATCAAAATCAAACAGCTTTCATTTCCAAGAAATCTTTATTATTTTAAAGATATCTTCTTGAAGATTGTGATTCCATGCCAACACCAATGAGAATAAGCTTCGACTGACCTTCACTCCACCTCCAGTATAATCATCTAGTCCGTCTTACTAGGAATCAATGTTGTTGAAATAAGACAATCAGTTTGAGGTTTATCATACCAAACTTTCCCAAAGGAATGGAAAGAGTGTTTGTGGGAGGGTGAAATCCCTCCAGCACTTTAATAAGTATGGAGGAAAGAACTGGGCAGATGAGGTGACTGCAGGATGAGTCTTTGAGGCAGTAAAGCTATTTAGCTGCGTTGAAGGATTTTCCAGACATATGAGTCCATTTCATTCCATATATTTTTAATAAAGTACTTAAGGAAACGCTGGAGGGTTTGAGAAAGTAAGTAAGGTTTTACAGAGTCTCTAAGGTTATGTTCACATTGCTGCAGAATCTACTGTTACTGTCCTCACATTACTAAAGGCTCAGGGTGAGTTAAGACAATGGGAATTAAGTTTGGTTACCTGTTCATATTATAATGTGATCAGCTCCTGTTTGCTGTAGTTTGATTATGACAACAGAATCCCACCTGTTCCCACCAGTCATTCCCAAACACTGACTGTGAACGTAGCCTCTGATCAAGAGTTTTGATCAGTATGTAAACTAGACGGTCACATACAGAGTAATTGTTTCCATTGTCGAGTGCAGCCTGTTACCAATGATGAAACCAATCTGGATTCACTCCAGAAGCACACTGTGACCACTAGGCTCCCACACGACCCAAATGATGATACATTTATTACTCTGATCGGTGTAAAAATAACAGAGCTGCAGCATTCCATACAACTTCCAGGAGACTCCAGTCCAAATGTGTGTACAAGCACTATCACTAATTGCACATTATATGTACAGAATTGATTTTAGGGATATAAGCGAATGGCATTTTTCTGTGTTTGACTGACAAACTGTGTTTCTGTGTTTGACTGAATCATTAAGTGTGATTCCTTTAATGCTTGTTTTATTGAAGTTTGTATGGCATGTGGTCCCCCAAGAGTCAGTGAGCTTCACTTCTGTTGTTAATGAAATACCTGGGTATGGAAATTGGTTTTTAAGATTAAGTCCTAGTTTAGACCAGCTTAAGAAGAGATTTCTGTGATCTAGTGTTACTAGTTCATTGTTGGCTCTCTCACCTTCATCCTTTACATTAGTGTTTGTGTTTGATTGACAGGTTAGTTTTGGAGATGAGAGGGTCTTCCCCAGAGAGCCCTTACACATCATCCATCTTATCTGTGGCATGTTTGTAAGCATGGGAAACTGGGGCGGAAAGGATGTGTGTGTTCTCCTGTGAGAGCTGTGTTATTTGAAACAGCAAAGATTTTGTACACTGTCTGTCAGGAGTAATTTCTTCTTATATGCTCACAGAAGCTCCGAAGCACCAACAGTACGTGAGACTATAATGCCTTCTGTTTGCAGATGATCTGGTGTCACCTACAAAAGAGGGTCTTTAGGGGGGTATTCCAGAAAAGCAGGGTTAACACTGCACAACATACATAAACTGACATGACAGGATCCTTTTTTCTGAATTTATATTAGTACTTTTAACGTACTATTTATACAGATATATATATATAGATTCTGTATGCTATATACTTCTTAATGTATATTTTTGTGAAAATGTTTATTTAATGGTTTTGTGCTTTGGCAGTGTAGATACCTTTTACCATTGCCAATAAAGCTGTTTGAATCTTGAACTTATAGTGCATTGTGAGTAATGCCACTTCAGAAATGTCTTGAAGGAAATGAGAAAGTTTATTCCCACAAATATCTAAACATCCGTCTTCCATAGGTAGATTTTTTCACAAGCATTAACCTTTCGAGTAAATGGCTTGATAATGGTATTAAAGTGCTTCTTTAAGCACTTTAAATGGCCACATCTCTCAACATAAATGTTTTTGAATTGTTCAGTCTTTCGAGAATTAAAATGACCATGTTTACCAGCTTACTGTTGTTTATCTGCTCTCATGCATCAGTGTGGTAGAGTAACCTTAGCAGAAGTTTACAGTCAAAACATTTAGAGGAGACTATCTGGGAACTTAGTTACAGTAGAATAGATGTTGTGTTCTCTTTATTAGGAAAAATATGTGTGTGTGACATAAAATTACCCTGGTGCTTCAGATTTAAAAGTGTGTGTGTGTTTATGTAGAGAACAACGGTGCAGGTACATGTTAATATATAACTCACAGTTATAGCAATCAATGTTTCTCCGACACATTCAAAATTGTGTCCGTTTCTAAACTGTTTGTAATAAACCTCAGATTGTGTCTGATTTCTTTAGCCTAGCTTTATGTATGTCAATAAATGCATGAGCACTTCTGGCTCTTGTTAGCTCAAACTGATGACAGTACATTGTGCCCTTGATTTAGCTGTAATAAATGCCTCATATGCTTACATGGTTTTGTGCATTTAGCTGAATTACCATCAGTTGAGTAGATCCAGTGAGTCATTATCTCTCTCTCTCTCTCTCTCTCTCTCTCTCTCTGTCTCTCTCTCTCTCTCTCTCTCTCTCTCTCTCTCTCTCTTTCTCTCTCTCTCTCTTTCTCTCTCTCTCTCTTTCTCTCTCTTTCTCTTTCTCTCTCTCTCTCTCTTCTCTCTCTCTCTCTCTCTCTCTCTCTCTTTCTCTCTCTCTCTCTCTCTCTCTCTCTCTCTCTCTCTCTCTCTCTCTCTCTCTCTCTCTCTCTCTCTCTCTCTTTCTCTCTCTCTCTCTTTCTCTCTCTCTCTCTTTCTCTCTCTTTCTCTTTCTCTCTCTCTCTCTTTCTCTCTCTCTCTCTCTCTCTCTCTCTTTCTCTCTCTCTCTCTCTCTCTCTCTCTCTCTCTCTCTCTTTCTCTCTCTCTCTCTCTCTCTCTCTCTCTCTCTCTCTCTCTCTCTCTCTCTCTCTCTCTCTCTCTCTGTTGTAAAATGCTGTAAAAATAGTTTTGTTAAAAAAGTTTTGTTTTCTCTCTCTCTATAGCTGGACCCACAGACCGTGCAGACCAAAAACTGGCACATGGATGTCATAGAAATGAATGGGGTATGAATTTATTTCTCATCGGAATAAAGTTTTGATACTCATCCATTATTGCCCAAGTCAAAGTTTAAGTGTTAAACTTTACATGTTAATAACGGTTTCTCTTCAGATTAAAGTGGAGTTTTCCATGAAGTTTACAAGTCGTGACTTGAGCTTGAAACGGACGCCGTCTAAAAAACAGAGCGGTGTGTTTGGAGTCAAAATCAGCGTGGTAACAAAGTGAGTACAATGTCAAGCCTTCAAAATATACAAAATAAAAGTATAACAGAATGTCTTTTTATAGTGAGTTTAGCCTCACTACACATTAATATTTTTATTCATTTAAGAACCTGGACAATTTCTCCTGGTTTTCCTTATACAGTTAATTACATGATTTGTGTACGTTGTTCTCCCTAAGGCGCGAGCGCTCCAAGGTGCCTTACATCGTGCGGCAGTGCATTGAGGAGGTGGAGAAGAGAGGGATTGATGAAGTGGGCATTTACCGGATCTCTGGAGTGGCTACAGACATCCAGGCCCTCAAAGCTGCATTTGACACCAGTAAGAGCCTTGTAGCCAATCACACTTAACACCCTCATGCTAGAGATGGTTAAGAGTACTCCAGTACTGCAGTCACAGAAAGGATTGATCGCAAGCACATGACACAAATGGGACTTCATTTTTATTTGTGATTGGTTGCAATGTCGTTTTACAGTAGGTGGTATTTTGCGTCCTGATTGGTCAGAGGGGTAACAGCAATGCATCGACACTGCATAAAGACTTGGATTAGTTAACACACAGTATGTTCTTGCACTAAAAAACATCTAGATGGAACACAGCGAGGGACAAGCTCTAGAAAGCTCTAAAAATGAACCTTTTTTAATTATTTTCAGTGCACCTGGGGCAAAGTGCTGAAAAATGGCCAAATACAACACAACAGGCAAACATCAATTTAATGTATATGTGCATAAACGAATAGCCCTTCAGAACACGTGCCTTTTTCCTGGGTTCCTACTGTACATTTAGTTGCTTAGTTGGCTTTCTACAAAAAAAGTCTTTCTTCATTATTTTCCATCAGACTTTGTTCTTTGGTCATATGAGGTCACTGGAGGCCTGTGTACTCTGTCTAAAAGCAGCAGCAGTGCTGTGGGAACGGCCACACATGGTCCGTCCCTCCAGCTGTCAGCTGGCTCGATAAACACACACACATCATTGTACAGTGAGAATCCACAGCAGTGTAGTGAGCAAGCGTATACTTAGTATTATGTCATACAACACTAGGGCTGTGGATTTACAATTCTGTGTGTTACTTTCAGACTTAATTATGACTGTCTTTTCTCAGATACCAAAGATATCCTGGTGATGTTGAGTGATATGGACATTAACGCTATAGCAGGGACGCTGAAATTGTATTTCAGGGAACTGCCTGAACCTCTTCTTACGGACCGGCTGTACCCAGCCTTCATGGAGGGCATCGGTATGACCTTTCACCTTTGATCTCTTTTACATTTCATGTTTCAAGATCTAAGCAAGGTTTAAAACAGAATCACAATATAATATGTAGCAAACAGAGTCATTTAAAGGGACAGTCCACCCAAAACGGAAAATTTTTCAAACCTGTTTTTGACTTGTTTGTATTTTGTCTGTGGACAACAAAAGACAGAATGAAAGTGACAGCCCCAGTCACCATTTACTTTCATTGCATCTCTTTTCATACAATGAAAGTGAAGGGTAACTGAGATTGTTAGCCTGTAACACTGTTGTAACATTCTGATCCACAGGGGAGATAAAGTTAGATGGGCTTGGAAAAACATGAGACTAACTATAATGACAGAGTTTGACCTTTTTGGGTGAACCTTTCCTTGAAATACAGAATTCAGATAATTCAGGTAGAGACACTCTAATGTGGCCAATTAAAGAGAAAGTTCAGTAAAGAGACTCTTTGTCACACTCCTCCTCTTCATCACAGCTCTATCAGATCCTGCGGCTAAAGAAAACTGCATGATGCATCTACTGCGGTCACTACCAGACCCAAATCTCATCACGTTCCTCACCCTGCTGGAACACCTGAAGAGGTAAGACACATATACAAACACGGTGACCTCAGTATGTTCCTCGCACCACTGGTACCCACAGACAGACACAATGCTTTTGTTATCCTCAACCTAAACCTCATCACATTGGAATATTTACAGTCAAATGAGGTCCAATCCTTGACATGAAAGAACCAAGCGTTACAGTATGTTTACAATGTCAACGTCATTGTGTTTTTATTGTTTAAAGTTTCATATGAACATCAGCTGGCATCAAAAATACCCAGGGACCTGTTTATAAAATGTGTGAAAAAGCTGTTGTAATTCACACTAAAATCTGCTTGAAAAGTCAGTAACTAACATGCAGGGTCTCAGGAGTTATAAACACTCTCACAAATAATGTATCTGGAGGCGTTAACGGCAGCCAACTGCAGCCCATTATCACATCACACATGCCCAGCACATTCTGTACTGAAACATCAACATTGCTCACTTGCTGGCCAACTGCACACATTACACTTAAAATGTAATCTGTACGTGGCAATAAACAATGATCTCCTTGTTGATTGGTTCTGTTGGTGAGATGTTTGTTTTCCTTTTCTCCAGGGTGGCAGAGAAGGAGCCCGTGAATAAGATGTCTCTGCATAATTTGGCCACAGTGTTTGGCCCCACTCTGCTGAGACCCTCAGAGTCAGAGAGCAGTAAAGCCCACATCACGCTGGCCTCCGACATCTGGAGCCATGATGTCATGGCACAGGTCAGAGCCGACATGTACACTTTTAATGATGCTTGTGACCTGTTGAAGAAAAAGCCTCCCTATAGGTTAAATGCTTCTTAATTAGACAGATGTTTTGGTTCAAATATAAAATGATAGTAAATTTCATTATATTAGCATTGTGTCTAGGAGTTCCTCGCTAATATAACTTCTAAGTTCTGTGTGTGTGACTCCTGCTCATACACTCAGGGGTGTCAAACTCAGCTCCTGGAGGGCCAGTGTCCTTCAGAGTTTAGCTCCAGCCAGCTTCAGCACACCTGCCTGGAAGTTTCTTGTAATCCTGAAGACCCTGATAGCCAGATGTGTTTAATTAGGGTTGAAGCTAAACTCTGTAAAACACTTGCCCTCCATGAGCTGAGTCCGACACTATGTGGTGCTTTTGGTTCATATAAGCTAAAATGTCTTCGGTTGTTCATCTTATAAATAGTCACACAGCTGTTTGGACTCTTGAAGACTTGCCCAGTGGTAATGCACACATCCAGTACTCACCACACTGTTTGTTGCAGTTTTCCTACATCATCTGTATGTCATTTATCACTATAATGGGTTATGGTGTATAAGCAATGTCAGTGTGTTTGACAGATTAAAGATGCACATCACCACTCAGTCACAGTTTATATCTGTCGAGAGAGTTTACTTATCACATCATTATTACAGTGACACAATGACAATGACACTGTGATTTGTTGATTTCTGTATTGTAAGAGTAAGACTAAGAGTTGCTATTGGACCATCTTCAGTATACTGCTGTTTACTCTCTCATGTCTCATTTAAGTGTGATTACTGCTTCAGTATAAACAATGAGACAAATTGGACATCGTTTTGTCACCAAGCAACTAGTCCATCTTGTGTTGTATTCAGTGTTTCTGTTACATTCTGTCTATTGAGATGTCTTGGTCATTTTTAAGGCAGCATAGTTTTATGCATCTTTCACTAACAGTAATGACCCACAATCCTTTGCGTGCAGTTCAGTGACTGGTTGAAAGAAAATCTGATAAAGCATTTGAAAAGGGTGTATTTATTTCTAAATATTATTTTTATAGATTTGTTATGACTATACTGATAATTGTCATATTCAGTAACATTTTCTTGGTTATCTTTTAAGCACACTTAATTTTGTTTGATATTGTTTTAGATCATAAAACATTGTTATTATGCCTTGGAAGTCTTTGTTTTACTTTGGAGGTTCCTAAATCTGGGCTGCTGTTAAGAAGTGCCTTTATTAGTTCAGTGGGAGCTCAGTAGACCCACACGTCATTTATGGAGTGAGAGCACCATCTAGTGTTGTGGGTGAAACATACTGACAATTTCACATGTGACCTTGTCTGCTTTTAATCAGCAGACAATATGTTAATCTCATATTACTGTAATCAGTGCATTACTGTAAACCTCCTCTGCCTTCTGTTTGTTTGACAGGTTCAGGTATTGCTGTACTACCTGCAGCATCCACCCATATCCTTCGCTGAGCTGAAGAAGAACACACTCTATTTCTCAACTGACGTCTAACCCCAATGCAACTGACTCCCATCCTCCCAAACATTGTTTTTTTTCTGTACAAAGCCAACGGTCCAGCAGGGAGCAGAGATGGACTGTGCCCATCCTTCCCTGCATCTGTCGTCTCTGGTCATGTTTATGTGTAAATGGAGCCCAGGCCCTGCACCCAATGCGATGAAGAACTGAGAAGAACCAACTCAAGCACATCCAGGATGCAGAATTGACTGTTTTTGCACTTTTTACACAGGTGTCCCAACACACAACGTGTGATGTTGGTTCGTCATAGTTTCTGATGCATGCTGGGATGCCTGTATCTGAACTTTTCTCTAAAGCTCAGTTCAGAGCTGGAAGCGACCTGCTATTACATTATTTCCCCAAGAGACATTCCAGTAAACAGCAGCATTTACATGTTTTATAAATATTATTGATTTAGTTCATTTGCTTTTGTGCATGTGGTCAAAGGGCAGTGAGCTGTGTGTGCGTCTGTGTACGTGAGATACAGCGATCCCATTTTTTCATAGTAAAATCTCATGCTGCGAGTGATTCCTGCGGGTCATATTTCGCTTGCTGCACAAAACAATGTTATTGCAGACCTTCCTAGACCAAGTAAATCCAGGCCAAAAAATAACATACACTGTTAATTGTGCCTGTAAAGTACAGTACATGTGAAGAGCTCTACGGAGTTGAAATTTCCTGTTTTCTAACTTCAGAGTTTCAAGTATACAAACTCCAACAGTTAGTTTTGGGACAAGTCATGATATGCAATGTAGTGAGATTATACAATACTTGGAGAAATGGAAACTGTGTCTTGATTTGGGGAAAATTGTCCTGTGTGTGTCACATTTGCAAGATGAAGTCTGATGATAACTCAGTGAAGTCTGTAGAACGATGTGTGTTAATGCCCTTGTTTGCATGTTCAGCTTGTCAGATAACAGGTTAACAAAAAGATTTATTTGCTCTTGGATTTTATTTAATTAATATGGTTTTGACTCCACCACTCTATGCTGACACCATGCTGGAAGTGGGGAGGGAACAAAACAACTTTTCTGCTATAAAGCCAGTAATATGTACTTCATAAGCACTGTTAGATTGCAAACTATTTGATATTTTAATATAAACTTAAAAGGAAATCAAAAACTTGTATTTTATTTCTGTTGATTTTGAGTATATTGTATTAACAATAAGGATGAATGTTGATGTGACCTTTTCCCCTTTTTAGTCAAATAAATAAAAGTGAACCTTGAGCACGGCTCTTTGTTTTTCTGTCTGGCCTGTCAAAAGAGGGTGAGGAGGCAATTATTTGCCTAAATGAGTACTTCAATAAATATTATGATAATTCAATAAATATCAAATTATGCTATATTTTAAATATTCTGACGAGGTTACTATACCCTACAGCTGGTGTAAATTGGGAGCAAATGTAACACTAGTTGTTTATTACTAGCTATTTGATATTAGTTTTGAATCTCCAAATTATCTCTTTCATTTTTGTTTAGTTGAAAGGCTATTTTCTGATTTATCAACTGATTTTAATATACTTTCATAAAAAGGATTTATGTTGCTGTCTCTTAGTTTTGCTGTGAAGAAACTGGAAAGAATGAGGCTAGTTGTCACAGGGGCTATAACACAGTAACTATTAGGTTTAGAGACTAGTTATAATAAATGCTTGTTTTTTATATATTTTTATGACGGTTACAAACAGAGCTCAACATTTTTAATAATTCCAAATATTACTAAATATTACTAAACCAGTAAACATAACAGTGATTTCAGTGGAATATATTCAATAACAGTCACCTATATAAAGATAGATGTTAACCAACAGATGAAGCTGTGTGTTCAGCTGTGTGCGAAAACGCACTCATAGTCACTCCTAACCCTTCTGATTTAATACTTTGTAGGTAACCCCAACTATAAATATAAAATAGTATAGTTCATATTTTACATTATTATAGTGTGACCTGTAAAAATGTTGGTATCCAAGAACTTTGTGGTGTGTATGTTTCTCATATCAAGAGAAGGTATAGATATTTAAGCAGTTTGCCAGATGCAATACAAAATGTTGCAATTGCCAAATTCAACATGATCCACTAGAGTCTGTTTAAAAGCAGGGTCACTGTGCAGGGTCACTGTCTCACCCTGGCTGATGTGCAGGGTCACTGTCTCACCCTGGCTGATGTGCAGGGTCACTGTGCAGGGTCACTGTCTCACCCTGACTGTTTCACCCTGACTGATGTGCAGGGTCACTGTCTCACCCTGACTGATGTGCAGGGTCACTGTCTCACCCTGACTGATGTGCAGGGTCACTGTTTAACCCTGCTAGGGTCACTGTCTCACCCTGACTGATGTGCAGGGTCACTGTCTCACCCTGACTGATGTGCAGGGTCACTGTCTCACCCTGACTGATGTGCAGGGTCACTGTCTCACCCTGACTGATGTGCAGGGTCACTGTCTCACCCTGACTGATGTGCAGGGTCACTGTCTCACCCTGACTGATGTGCAGGGTCACTGTCTCACCCTGACTGATGTGCAGGGTCACTGTTTAACCCTGACTGACAGGGTCACTGTCTCACCCTGGCTGATGTGCAGGGTCACTGTCTCACCCTGACTGATGTGCAGGGTCACTGTCTCACCCTGGCTGATGTGCAGGGTCACTGTCTCACCCTGGCTGATGTGCAGGGTCACTGTCTCACCCTGACTGATGTGCAGGGTCACTGTGCAGGGTCACTGTCTCACCCTGACTGATGTGCAGGGTCACTGTCTCACCCTGACTGATGTGCAGGGTCACTGTCTCACCCTGACTGATGTGCAGGGTCACTGTGCAGGGTCACTGTCTCACCCTGACTGATGTGCAGGGTCACTGTCTCACCCTGACTGATGTGCAGGGTCACTGTCTCACCCTGACTGATGTGCAGGGTCACTGTCTCACCCTGACTGATGTGCAGGGTCACTGTGCAGGGTCACTGTCTCACCCTGACTGATGTGCAGGGTCACTGTCTCACCCTGACTGATGTGCAGGGTCACTGTCTCACCCTGACTGATGTGCAGGGTCACTGTCTCACGAGAGTGCACTGTCTCACCCTGACTGATGTGCAGGGTCACTGTTTCACCCTGACTGATGTGCAGGGTCACTGTGCAGGGTCACTGTCTCACCCTGACTGATGTGCAGGGTCACTGTTTCACCCTGACTGATGTGCAGGGTCACTGTCTCACCCTGACTGATGTGCAGGGTCACTGTTTCACCCTGACTGATGTGCAGGGTCACTGTCTCACCCTGACTGATGTGCAGGTGTCACTCGTTAGTCACCCTGACAAACAAGCAAGAGCACATGTGCCAGGGTGACCGTCTCACCCTGACTGATGTTGTGGAGCTTGTTACTCTGTTACTGACATGATCAACACAAACAACAGCACATGTTTGCCACTGTGACCTCTCAGAGACCTCGGCCGAGCGAGACGCACGCCGATGACAGACGTGTGTTCTCTGGTTCTCTTGGCATCAGTTGCAACAACAGCACCTCCCTCGAACCGCGAGAGCTGCGGCTTCTGCAAGCTAAATGGAAACACTGCGGAGATATACATGAGCCACATCATCTGTCCCATACTGAGAAGTTACGTGTGTCCCTTCTGCTCGGCCAAGTCAAAGTTTGCTAGGTTTTAAATTATAGGCTAAAACAATATTGTTTGACAATATGCATTGCCTTGACATTTTGTCTCCTAGTTTAATGAAATTCATAGATTTGTGATTTAAGTGCCTATGGTTTTTGGGGTGTTACTATTTGTTTTATTCGGGTGATTATATATTATTAGTTGTACGGTAAAGTTCACACAGTTGGTACATCTGTAAATAAACGGGAGGTGGCTATAAATGTCTATCTTATAATAAATATAACAACACATTATATTGAGCACTGTTACATTATTTAAATTACAGGTACAGTCGATTTCTTGTATCTTGTGATTTTATCTTCCTGCATGTGACAAAGCTATTAAAAATGCAAATAATATTTTCATTATGCTTTTTAGAAAAAGTAATGAATGTGTTCATTTATTTGTTGTGTGTAATATTACAACAAATAAAAATAATATTTATTATTATGTAATGTTTATACGTTTTCATACACTTTTGATTGTAATAATTAATTTTACATACATTTTTACGAAGAATTAACCAATTAAGTATGTAAAGCCTAGATCTGACACTTAAAGTTAAAGCAGACCCGTAGTTCAGAACAGCAGAATGTGTATGAATGTGAATAGCTTCACGCTGACCCTTCGCGCTTCATTTCTAACTACAAATCCCACAATTCCATTCGACCGTTGACAGACATCCGGTGACGCGGGAGACATGAACAAGGTGAGTACGCGAGTGTTACTTCATTGATTTGTGTTTAGTTGATCTGTTATTAAAGATGACCGTGCGAATATAAACGTTTCAGTGTTGTTGTTGAGGAGATCAACAATAACAACTCATGGTCGTGTTTTTTGCGTTTGCAGAGGCGTGATGGGCTCATCGCTGCTGTCAGTGGCCGAGCAGCTTTTTAAAGACCTTCAGAGAACTTATTCAGAGACGAACCAGAGTAAGAACCAGAGTTACTGAACTTTATAAACGCGTACAAAACAGTTAAGTGTTAACTATTTCCTCTTTTCTAGACCTAATTCAATCTCAGATACTATGTGGTTGGGAAACACTACTCAACACTACTCAACACAAGGGCTCAGCCCTTATTATTATTAGTATTGTTATTATTGTGCCATACATATGTTTATCATACCATGTATAACATTAACTCGATATAAAGTTAGGACCAGGTGATATTTTTTTAATTAATAATGGTTCACCCTTCCCTCTCTCTTCCTCCGTCGTTTAATAAGTTACAAACATATACTGCAGGTAACACAAGCTCATCCTTTGAGGAACTTTTTTGTACTGCAGCAGCTTTCACACTGAATCTTGTATCATAGCAGCTTTACATACTGCCTTGAAATACCCAGAGTGAGTGAGAAAAGATACAATGCAAATGTCAAATATAAATAATTCTGAAAAGTGATTATGCAGCAAAAAAGGAGAGATAAACACAAATAAATATGTACACTTGGAATGAAACAGTAGTAATGTTCGGCAGACTTCTGCCATTCCTCATCTTTTTTTATCTGAAGTTTTCTGGGGACCCCTTAGAAATTCCTGGGGGTCCCTGGACCCCAGTTTGAAAATGCCTGCGCTAGCATATAGATGGCTGCAAAGCTAAATGTCATGCGCCTAAAAGCACAAAAGCCAGTTTTGATTCTTAAAAACTTTCACTACTCATTAGTGATTGAACCCACATGGAGGAAGTGGCAAAGTCATTAGTATCTTAATGACGTGAACGCTGATAAAACACACAATTCACAAGTATATTTCTGAACCTAAATCCCTCAGCTGAAATGTTTAAATGAATAAATGTGAAAAGCTGTCAATGAATTGAATGTGTTTGATTTTGAAGACATTGTTTTTTTAGGGAACTGTAATCAACAATGTATTTGCTGCAGAATATCTGTTATTTCTAATACCATCAGAGGATGGTGCACTGTTACAACATCTGTCATAGCACCTGCTTGTTTCATGTACTATCCTACATTTACATTTAGGCATTTAGCAGATGCTTTTATCCAAAGCAGCTTATAAGGTGAGGAAAACAATGGAGCGATATATCATAGGGAAATATCATTTCCACCATTCCTCTGTGTCTTCAAGTGAGAGCAGTGAAGTTATTGTTATTATAGTAGATTTGTTTCCTGCTGTTTGTTTCCATCTTTATTGTAGGCCTCAAGATCTGCATAAACTGGCTTGATAACTGGTTGATTTATTTCCTGTTGATACAGTAAATTGGGGCAGGATATATTGAATAGCTTGTACACGCAACCAAAAACATGATGTGCAAAAATAATTGTGACTAATTCTAGAGCACTTTCATTGGTTAGAATGAGTGCAGTTTGAGTCATCGTCACATTTTTTGTAGTCTTTATTGTGTTTAATGTGTTTCTGCTTAAAATAGATTTTGCCAATGTTTAGGGGTTTACTAGCATATAGGTTGCCTTAAGGATACCAGAGATGGACTACAATAAATGTTAATGTTTCTTGAGATGAAGGTCTTGTGAAATTCTGAAGTGTGCAGACAAAACGTAATTCAAAACATCTGATTCTAAATGACATTATAATGACATTATTCAGCTGGAATGTGGCCGATCTCAGAGAAGAGTATCAGGGGAGTAATGAACACAGTGAGAGATTACAGTAGTGTTTTTAGATTGAGATGTCTTTTACATTTGTGTTCATTTCAGTTTTTCTCCAGAGAACTTTGGTGACCAACATAAACAACTGAAATAGATTGTTTGTTGGCAGCTTTGCTGGATAGATAATTCGAATGAAATGTTTAGTTGTTGTTTTGTCCTGGTCGTTTTCGTACAGATGAGGCCGAAATGTATTTTTAACTCTTGTATGGTGTTCATGTTTTTGCTACTCTGCCATTGTTGACGGCTCTAGTAAACTCGCCACGTTATTCTGTTTTCTAGAAATACAGAAAATAATTACAGTACTGTTCATATGTGTATTTTATCCCAGTTAAAAGCAATACAGACAGCATATATGGTTAATATCTGTCATTTACCTCTGTTAGATCACATTTCTGTATAAAATTACTACTCTTTAGGGGGGTGCACAGTGTGCCGTAATTAATAAAGGTGTTTGTTTATACAGGCATGTTGTTCACAGAAAATAAGCAAAGCAAATAAATGAGTCTGTTTGAAAAAAGCAATGGCATCATTTTTTTATATACATTGAAAATGGGTTCCACAGACCTGATCACCACACAAGAGTTAAATAAGTTAGACTTGCCATTGTAATCAAACTTGTAAGTTAACCAACACTAACTTTATTTCTTTTTTTTCAAATGGCTGGTAGTACCAGATGACCTACTAATTGCGTGAGTATTGTTTTCTTCTCTTTGCTAATAGATTCACTACATGGCCAAAAGTATGTGGATGCCCCCTTTTAATTAAAGTGTTTTTTCGGGAAAAAATTGCTGCAGCATGCAGTGATGTTCTGGAGAACTGTGTGTTATTGAATGATGTGGCCACAGTTTTTCTGTTCCAGCATGACAATGTCCCTGTGAACAAAGTAAGGTCCATAAAGAATTAGTTTACTGAGTCTGGTATGGAAGAAATAAACTACATAAACAAGATCTAAACCCTGTTAAACACACTGAATTGGAACGTTACTGTTCCAATTCTGTTCCAATACACCCAACATTACTGTTATCTCACTGATGCTCGTGTTTGAATGGGAGCAAATCCCTACATCTGTGTCTCAGCACCTACTTAAAAACCTTCCAAGTAGATTGGAAGCTGTTATAGCAGGAAAGGAAGGGAGTAATGTGCAAAAGTTGAGTTTTGTGAGTTCTCGTCTATGTTTATTAGCCTTGAGGTCATCCATATTGTACTCCTAAAAGATGGTAAAATGAACCTTTTCCATATATATATATATATATATATATGCCTTTAAAATTTACAGTCTTGGTCCTACATTTATTCGTTTAGCAAATGCTTTTATCCAAAGTGACTTACAAATGTAACAGCTTTTAACATTTTGCTGTAAGAGCCACCAATAAGCCTAGCCACATTTACATACAGGAACAGATAGCTAGGCAAAATGGAAAACGTATTGAAAGAAATAAATAAATGATGAAGAGAAGCTAAATATTAAATGCCACGGATCAATATTTACTAAGTTATCCATCATTCTGTGAAAAGGTCCATTTTCGCTTATGATTTGAATGGAAACTACAGGTTAATTTGACATGGAATTTCCCTGTCGGTTATTTATCAACAAAAAACGCACAATCCCTTCGATGCGTTTCACCTCTGGTTCCTCTTTTAATCGTAAACATGTCAAAACTACTCATGTTGTGTAAATCCATGTTGTGTTATATTTAGCCATACCGGGAGATCTGGCATTTCACAATACGTGCACATGGTGTGTGTATCATTTTAAATGTGATTGACCTGAGCTGGATAAACTTTACTGTCGCAAATCTCTGTTATTCCTGCATCATACAGTACACTGCAGTAACACCAGCTTTTACTTCATAACTGTCAGATGTGCTTAGTCTTTATCAAGCCTTCGTGTACCTTTACCCAGCACTCCATTTCCAGACATCAGTGTCTGAATAAATGATGATTTAAAAGCATCCTGGAAACCACAGTGACAGTCATCAGGCAGCTATAGGGGGAAGTACTGAAGCCACAGTAATTACTCTTCTGTGGGAACCACATTCGCCTATAAATGGATGTTGATATCACAGGCCCTGGATCTGCTTTATTGGCCAAATGACTTTTAGCTGATCCGTTACTGTGGTGGAATAAATTTGAGAAGATGGAACTTCATGCTTCTGTGATACAAAGGGTCACAGACCAGTGTTGCTTACTAGTTGTTTATTAACAGGTGTATGCGGTAGATTAAAAGTATGATTATGCTTCCTGTGTTCTGTAGGTCTCTCTTTCTGCTCTCTCTTATCAGAAAATCGGTGAGATTTCTTGTCTCTGACTCACTCAGGTTACGGTTTGTGTTTGGTCCGTGCGCTCTGCAGGCTTTGGACCTGGTGGATAAGTGCTCCGTCACGTGCGTGTCATCACCCAGTGGCCGAGAGGCTTTTCAGGTAGGTGTAAGTTTGCCATGTACTATGGTAAAAATCAACGATGTGACCCCTTTAAAAATGTTAATATATAAAACAACACAGCTTTGAAGGTGCAACGACATAATTGTTGTACATGATCTTTCCACTAAAATTTTACGCTCCCCAATTTTGGTTATCAACATATAACACAAAAGGTCACAAGAATATATCACATTGGCTCTAAATATTTGCAAAATGTTGACCTTGGACTAATACCAATATGACACATTATTATCAGATTGGGACAGTTTTAGCCAATCACCTGCATAAATTGTGATGCATTTACAGTCAGAGGTGTCTGAACGGTAAACGCTGGGTCACAGAAATGACAAACCTTATGACATTATAAGAGGTTTTATTTTGACACTATCAGCTTCCCAGTCTCAAAATGTTATTTCTTTAAAGATAAATATTTCCTGACAGATGATGTCATCTGTTTGTCAGTCAGGTCTTGCAGTTAAACTGTCCACCATAGAATAAGAAGCTGATGTGATGTAGATCTGCATGACACCCAACTATTCCAGCTGCACAGACATTGACTCATGACCTATTTAACTGAACACAGTAAAGTTTTCTTTATTTTAGCTGTTTCTCTTTGCCGTCACCAAGTAGGCGTTTTACAGAAATTTAACCTGCGTTTGCCAAGTCTAACAGAGGAGTTATGGGGAAAACCGAGATGATTCTGTTCTGTGGTCCCCTAACCTTTGGCTAACTGTTCCAGTACAGTTCAGTGGGTGGTGTCGTAAGACCTGACTGTAGGTTGTGGTGAGGTCATTTAGGAAACTCAGACAAATTTTTCAAAGATTGAATGGTCTGAGAACATTGTGGGTGCTGTAGATGAGAAACTAAAGCTGTTCAGGGGCCTCCATTTTCCTGGAGGTCCACAGACCTGCTGAGTTTAGCCAAAAACCATGATTAGCTGGTTGGAGCTAAACTCTGCAGGTCTGTGGAGCTAATTTGAGGCATAGCATGTTAATGGACTGTGACATCATATTCTACTGCAAACAAGAAAAGTTTGTTATATAAAATTGTAATGAAATAATACAATATTTTTAAAAATATATTGTTGCATTCCTAGATGCAACAGTGTTCTGGCTGTGCTTAAATACACTTGTTTACCTGATAACATTTAATCATAAATAATGTTCAAATAATGTTTCAGCTAGATGGGTTTGTCAAATGGGAGGAATTTAAGGAATTAGATTAAAATAATATTTCGTGAAAATGTGTCTATTAATATTTTTGTGGTAGCCAGTAAATGAAGAGATTGCAGGCAATGGGTAACAACATCCTTTAGTTATAACTATACAAACAGTATAGCACATCCTTTTGGAATGTATTTCTTAATTGACAAATTTTTGGTGGGTTTTGTCTTCCTCTTTGAGTAGTGCTGTGGCCAGGACTTTAGTCAGTGAGTTTACGTCGTGTGACGTCTGCTTTGAGAATGTTTTTAAAGAAGCATTAAAAGATTGTTGCTGAAACAGCCTGCCGCAAATGTGATTACGCTGTAAGAACAATTATTAAGATGTATAGAAATTATTATCAGTGCAGATTTTATATCCATCATTTACATCATGACAGGATGTTGTATAAATGTCCTTAATTTGCCACCAAACATCTTTTCATTCATTCATTCATTTATTTTTTATTAGTTTTTAGCATTTGAAGATGTTTTCCTGTTCCTCTGAGTGGCATCATTTTGATTTTATTGTACTCTGTCGTTAACCTCATTGCATGCTGTTTTTCTGATGAGGGATTTGCAGGATAAGTTATTATCATGTAGAATTTTTTGCCAGGTAGGTGAGAAGTGATATTATGTGCAAGATGAATTTAGCCACGTTAAAAAAATGCTGTACTGAATAAAGATCAGCCTTTGATGTCTCCTAAAGCGCTAAATTGTTTTTAAAAGTTTTCAACCTTGTCCCCTAACTTGTGACCAAGATTGGATTAATGTAGTGTAGTGAGTTTGGTCTGGAGCTCATTAACACTAAAAGGTGATTTTTGTTTCTGTATTTTACATAGTTAAATATTTGATTAAATCATTATACTGTTTAGTTGTCTTGTGAGGTCAACAGAAAAGAACAGCACAAGCTTGGGAGATTAGACAGATAGAGATGGTTAAGCCCCAGAGTGTGTGTTTACAAGTCTGTTGGCACTGGTGGAGCACACATTCTCTGGTGGGTCATTCTGCATTGGACAGGAAATGGTTCAGGAGCCAGTATTAACCCTCATCTCTTCTCTGAGGTCAGAAGCTTCACATTTGAATTTTCATACTGTATTAAAATCTGCTATGCTCAATAACATCCTGCCCTGAGGTTACTGTCCAAATGCCATGGTCATCTCACAGACCTCCACCTACCATCTTTATTCTGTCCTCCCCTAGAGATGGAGTCACCAACAGCGTGTGGATTTTAATGGATGTTTGCTTGACACAGTGGTGTTAAACTAAACCTCAAATAGCCTCCAGGGTTGCCTACAGCACAGTTTGATTTTGTGTGTGAATTGATCTGATTTAATATTTTTACAAAGGTCAAGATGTGCTTTTAGGCACAATTTTAAGCAGAATGCTAAAATCCTCCTTATCTAGTGGGTCAGGGACTATAACAAAATATAATGCGTCTATAATGTTGTTCCTATGAGGTAACCATTTTAAAAGAGCAACAGGGTTCTTATGGCTGTGCTGTATTGTAAATAAAGTCATGGCTGAAATGCCGAGTTGCAGGCACGATGTGAAGCAGAGCTCTGTAGCCATGATTTTATTCACACTCTCTCGAACCTTATTGATATGGTCTGGTAAGATGCCATTGTTCAGTAACAAACTGTATTTACTAATGCTAATAATAATTATAGCACAGTTAAACAAATGTATTTTGCCTGGTAATACAGTTCATTTATAGATTATATTGTGGATGTTATGCACTTTATCGTTATTTTGACTTTACCAAACCAGCAAGTAAACAGGAGGTGGGCAACTTTTCGCTTCACAAGTCCTATAAATCCCCCTGTATACTATTGACCCAAAGTAGCAAAAGCAGATCATTCCAGGCTGCTGTGATAACCCTCCACTGACACTAATAACTCCTCTGGCCTTTGGGCTGCTGGGAAATAATGACCAGTCGTTGTCACGCCGGCTGCTTCACTGTTCAGCCCTGATGCTCATTGTGCCTTAATAAGGTGGGATTTCTCACCGAAGGGCAACAGAAGGAAAAATGCAGGTATTTCGGAATGGGAAAAGGATTTGGGTTTTTTTTTACTTTGTTTTTAAATGGAGAAAAAACAAATGCAAGACTGGTTGTTCAAAGACACTGTAAATGTGGGAAAGACTGTGCTTGCCCAAACTGTCTCATTACATTTTTGTTATGAAATGCAACCCAGAGCTCAGACTAGAGTGTTAATGTAATCTCATGGAATCTAAACATTTTACATTGAGATTACTGCAGATATGTGTCTGTAACTGGCCTGTTAAAGTTACACATGAGTTTAGAGAGGTTAAGATAAACATGTAAATGTTCAGAAATACTCTGTGTCTGTATACATTTCCTTCGCTTGGGTGTGAGAAAGGAACTTTCAAAAGAGCAGGATGTCCAAACACTCTATTCATGATAGACGCAGACAAACATCACCAGACAAACTTGTGCTTTTGCCGAGATACTAAAGATCTTTGCTATCCCATAAGGCCACAGGAGTTAAGAAGCTGTCTAATTTGGAAAGGTGAAGTGTAAGCTCTATAGCTGGAACAGTTTGGAAGTTAGTGCTTAGAAACTGTAGAAACGCTAGATGAATGAATGAATGCCACCAGATTTTTGTGTAGCTGCAGGCTGTTTAAAACGCATTAGATGTGGCAGAATTAGTTACAGTGCTATATAGTGTAGTGCTGTTGATGCGTGCTAACATACTGGTCTCTGCATTGCTGGAGAGTCATGCACTGCATACTCTCTAGAATAAAGTTACATACAGTGTACTTCCATTTGCTTCACCCGATATCTTTATCTCTACTCCTACCTGCGTATTTCTTCCTATGCTTCATCAGAGACTTTAGATCTATATCAAACCTCCACCTCTCTCTTCATACTCTTTTATATCATGTTTTATGCGTAACCGTACAGAAGCAGTAGTATCTCCTGCTCTGATCTTTGTTCCTGTCTCCTGTCTGTTTGCACATGTGTGGCTGAGGTTGTCAGGCGCTAAGTTCAGCTCTGTGACAGTATAATAATTGTATTTGAAAGTGATGTTTGTGTTTATTGTTTCAATGATGACTTTCTGATTAGGTGTCTCACATTTTAATATAGCAGATGTTTTAGAAGCAGCACAGCATTCGACAGACGCTTTTACCCAAACAACTTGTAGTACTTTTAGGCTGTATGTTTTATAAGTATGTGCTTCCCCTTGAACCCATGACCTTGATGTTGCTAGCGCTGTGCTTTAGCAATTGAGCTATAGGAAATCAGGAAGTCGCACTCTCTACAGTCTTGCCCGCAGAAATATGATGAGTTGTGCTGCACAAACTGATTCATTCTTAGTGTAAAATTAAAATTTAACTAAGGAATTTATTATTTAGAATGACTGCCCGTGCTGTAGCCGTGCTTACATAATGGAAAATGAGCAGGTGAAGGATTAATTGATTAATAATGGGCTTTTTTGTCAGGATGTTTTTTGTTTTCTTTCTTTTACAGATTTAAGGTCATGTAATAATATAATACATATAATAATATTATAATACAAATAATATTATAACATTATAACCAGATGTTTTGTTTAAAGCATATCAACTTTTGACAGCTCTAAAATATATTATACACTGCTGGATAATCCAGTTTAAAGTAGCTAAAGGAGGTTAGCTGGTCCAGTCTGACCACTAACTGGTCTAAGATTCTTTAGGTGTTTAACCAGCTGGTTTAACCAAATGTTGATGACCAGCCATGAGACTGTCTTGGACCAGCCACAAACCAGCTACCAAGTTCCAAGAATGCCACCCAGAGCATCTGGAAAACCTGGAAATATTCATAATGTTTCCTTTTAATATGCACATATCATCTCGACCAGGTGGTCTACCAGTCCTAACAGATCCCCACCAGCTGGTAGTGAGCTTGGACCAAATAAAAGCCACCTGCCATATTATGAAAAACAGATATCACCTTAGGCTGTCTGTAAGGACTTTCAAATTAGGAAATATAAATGTTAAATAGTTTCGTAGTGCATGATCATAATTTGTTTTTACTGTCCTGTTTTTGTCCCTTTTCTTGGAAAGGACATTTAAAAGAAGACCGTGTCATACTGGGCTTCCTTTCAATAAATGTCCCCCAGTTGTCACATTTTCTAAAGTATGTTTAGATTCCACCTTTTCCTCGATAGTCAGCACCTTTTAAAACCTCAAATTTTAAATTTTTGGGACACGTCCTTACAACCCTAACCTTTATGGCATATTTGAGGCGAACCTTTGAGTAAAACTTTTCACTCTTCAACTCAAGTTTGACCAACTTCCCACAAGTCAACATCAGGCAATCCCTGGAGGATGGTCAGTGACATCTCTCTGGTCTGATGGATTAGATACTGGCCTTTTCAAAACACTCCGAACTCCACTGTACAGTATGTGTTTTTAAGATGTCCTGTGAGATGGAGGCCAGTTAATTTTATCACTAGGTTTCAGTCTGTTCCTATATATCATTTTTACGTTGTGTTGGAAACGTACTGTATGATGAATTTATATGGCAGTAGTTCTTTAGCAGATGGATGATGGTCAGATCTTAGGAGCAAAGATGAATCTGGGATTCAACCGGAGGAGCACTTACAACCTGAAAATGTGATGTCAAAGTGAATTTGTAAACAAGACCTAAAATGTTTAAAATGTTAACAAGATTTGTTTTAAAATATTTCTGTCACAATTTTCTCATATTTTGAAATGCAAACTGAAAAGAGGTGAAACTATCCTATTGGAATGGATGAAATGAATAGCTCACCCTAAATTTTGTCGTAATGTTGTTGAGTATATGCTGAGAAATTTTCTGTACAGCAGCAGTTTACAGTGACCAGTGTCAAGCTGTCAAACCTCTTAACAGTAAATCAGTTGTCAGTCATATGGACATATTCTTTAATATTTGTTACTATATTACACGGGGGTGAGTAATTACAAAACTGAAACTTTATTGTTTAAATACACCTTTAAAATGTTACGTCCCCCTATGTTGTTTTTTGGTAGCTTGTTTCTTTAAGGAAAGTGCATTATGATCTTTGTGATATTCAGATTGAATATATGATAAATATTTAATGTATTGCCCAACGCAGTATGAAAGATGACTAAAATAAGTTTAATAATAAGACTCAGAGGGGTGTGCAGATAATACTGTATGTTGCTGGGTCAAATAATCACAAATACCCACAACTGAATCACTGATGCCAAAAAGACCTGAGCTGATTCCCATAATCCATCTTTTCATGTGAACAGAAGGCAAACTGCATTCAGCAACAACCAATAAATTATATTTCCTATCCCACTGTTACAAATGCATTTCTATTTATAATGCTGTGCTATGCTATCAATGAATCCAAGAGGCCGCATATGTAAGTTGACTGTGCAAACAAAATTCAACCTCAGACTAATATTACCAGACATTTTGATTTAGCTGCTGGACAATGGTTGCGAGTCTTGCTCTCAAAACCAAAGAACAGGACAAAGTGTAAAAAATCAAGAATGTTCTGCAATGAGCTGGTGAGCTGTAATCAACCCTTAAGGCTTCAGATATTTAGCAGCATCTTTCCTGACCATGGTGACAGCTATGGCCTTTTGCACTGCTTTCTCTTCTATGGCTTCTTGTGGCTCCGTGTTTCTAATTATCCTGTGACTCCACAATGAGGTGTCACTCCTTGACAAAGCGAGACCTTTTCTCCACACCAGGTTCACAGCAGAGAATTTATCAATGCTCACCTGATAATGGAGCGTGAGGTCTGATGAGTTTACTACACTACGATTTAATCATGAAGACAATACTCTCATGAGTTATAGTCAATTCTCCAGCTAAGACCCATGCAGAAGATGATGCAGCAGAGTTTTAAATGATAAGATTGTGAGAGATTGTTTTAAATCAAAATGGCCACAAACAATAAAATAAAAGAGAAATAAAATAGACTGAATCCGCTGTTGACGTTTTTTAGGAGTACTGTATATAGCTTTTGTATGAAATCACCATTTTGTATTCCAGCTCATTTTGTCTTGGAAGTAATGGATGAGAAATCTGAGTTCACTTCAGAATGAACTGGACACATCTGAGTTGGTAATACGGTTGAGATCTCTTCTGAAACTCCAGAGGAAACATGATATTACAGTTTTTCTCAGGATTTAAACAGGAATCTCAGTGTTTCCTGTTTTATCTTATCATTAGTCAGAACAATGGAGATGTTAAAGGAAAGCCATTTTTTTCCCCTTCTCCTTTTGAGAATTAAAATGTTTTTCACTATTCAGACTGGTCAACTGAAAGATTTCCAAAGCGATGCAAAGTCTGACAACAGTAAAGCCTCCATTTGGAAACTGCTTGTAATCAAAGCTTATACCCAAATGGATCGTTTAAGCACAAAGCAATGAAATAAGGTGGTCTCATGCCAATATTTTATCCGATTTTCTACATTCAGAGAAGGTCAAAGGGTGTATTTAACCTCTATGTCTTGTTGCCATCTTCTAGATGTTATTAGATCAGATGTGTGGTTGTTTCACAGCTGAGGAATGGGAAGTCATTTTACAGAGTGTAAAATGAAAAAAAAAATGTAAAAGTCATTTTTCTGTGTGCCTCACTGGAGAAACACTGCATGATGTTTCCATGTTTCAGGATAGTAAATGCTCCCATACATTGCTAAACAAATTCAGGAGATAAAATCACACACATTCTCTGGCCTCGCCAGCCATCAGATCTAGACATCACTGAAACCTCTCTGGGATGTTCTAGAGCACAAAATGCAAATGAGATTCCCACATTCTTCATATTTTATATACCTGGAGACTTTTCTCAGGATTATTGAAGTTAATCTGCTGGCAAAATGGCTTTTCTTCCTATGTCTAAAAATGTTTATGTTTTCCCTTCTCTATTTGTTTATCAGGAGGAAGTAAACATCTGTATGTGAAAGCACTATATAGAACAGTTTTTCTTCATTGGCTCTTTTTCAATGAGTGGCATGCATTTTGATGAGGTCATTCATTCAGTTGTTTTCTTACAGTGGCAAATGGCTATCTTAAAAGTAAAAAAAAATTTTTATATTGACAATAGGAGGACTTAATTTGATTTGACGTCTGTGTTGTTTATTTTAAATGTAGGTGACATGATTGATTTAAATGGATTCTCTTAGCATTCCCTGGAGGTTCTCTGTTCATTTGTCTGCACTGTGACATGTTTACAATGTCTGACAGAGTAAAAGCTAGGTTTGTGTTTTTGAAAGCTGAAGTCCTCTGGAGAATTTCGTTCTGGCTGTTGAACTGAAGCATAACTCTCATCTTGTATTCCATTGTGTGTATGTTTCTCTCCACCAATCAGGTGTTAGGAGGATCAGGTCGTCTGTACACCTGCTACACCTCCTGTCACTACTGCCCGTGCCCCGCCTTCGCTTTCTCTGTGCTGAGGAGAAACGAGAGTCTGATGGTGAGGTCACTTCTTCCTGTTTCTCACATGTTCTCACAGCTGTGCTCACATGTTAAAGATCACACACAGACCCCGGGGCCTGCATCAGAACACATGAGAGGGACTTGTTCTTTCTGAATGTCTTCTGGATTATGTTCTGTTTCTCTTTATTTTTTCTTTCTGCATTAAAATATTTAAATGTGGCGTTAATTAAAAAATGTATAATCGATGACAGTGATATCATTGATTTGTTGGCTCTGTGCTGTCATGTGGTATCATTGGTAAGACCTGTTTGACACAATATGAAATGTTTTTATAATGTTAAATGTTATTTTTTTATAAGAGAGCATTAGGCAAAAAAATGCTTATGTCAAATAAAATGTTCGTTATCCACTGAATTAAACAAATAATCAACAGCATCATGGATTATTAAAAGAGTTAGTTGCATCACTGCTTCATGTATTTGGAGTTCTCTCTCATTCTGTTCCTTCAGCTTTAGCAGTTATTTACTTACTGTGGTTTGGTTTGTTTTCTGGTCTCCATTGACTGTCTGCCCTTTGATGGTGTGGCCCCAGTTCAAGAGGGGCCCCAGGATCTTCTGCTACACAGTTGCAGGCACATCAGCCTGATTTTGAGCCCAGGGGAGAGAATGAGACTAAATTTAGTCCTCCAGTCTGAGAAAGAAAATTCAGGGTCCAACCCAAAATGTGCTGCTTACTCTGACAGCATAACCTCAGTTTATCGTTGATCTTAAACGAAAAATAAATACACTATATACCCGTGTGATCTGAAGGGAAAGGTTTCCCTGTTGATATATAATCCTCTGTGTAATGTATTAGCATTTGGTGGGTGTGCTGGAAGGCACTTCCCTCTTCCCAACAGATAAAAACAGTTTCATAACCAAAGAAGAAAATCTGTCATTCTCATCAGCTGGATTCCACGCAGTGTTGCTCAGACCACAGCAGCTAGTCTACACACACACACACACACACACACACACACACACACGCGCAGTTGTTGGGTGAGACTCAGTGTTGGCCTGTATCTGGATGTGCGGGCTGCAGGGGCAGATTTCAGGTGCAGTCAAGGCTGTTGTCTAAAGCAGAGGGTGAATTTTAACAGTATGTCTTTCTCGCTGTAGAAAAATACCACATTAATCTTTTTTTTTTTATGTGATGCATGTCTAGCCATGCTTACTGTTGTTATGAGTAATGCAACAGAGAGATGTGCAGTCACCACACCTTAAAACCAGATGGATGCTTTGTGCATTTATCTTCACACATGATAAATATTTCTGTCAAAGTATCTATAATCTGTAGCTTTTTACAGTTTCTTATTGTTATAATGTAATAATGTTGTTTTATTTGAGTTGTACTAAAACTCCATCATCATCACTCCATCATTACCATCATCACTCTGTTTTATTGAAATGTATTTGACATGCTGTATCTTGCTCTGTGTCTGCAGTGTAAGCACCTCCTGGCCGCCTGCCTGAGTCAGGCCATGGGTTTGTGCCAGCAAGAGCAGGTCTCAGATCAGCAGATGACCCACATTCTCTCAGGGCAAACTGACGCCAATGCATAAATAGCTGATCCTGGAATAGAGATGAGGCTTCAGAGTTTTTGCTGTTGGAAATAAATATTTGGAATGCAGATATTAATAGTGGTTTTTGTTAAGACATTGATGGGCGCAGTGGACCACCTGTGATATAAAAACTTTAGAAGTTGTGATGTTCTTAAATGTGATGCATGCTTTCAGTTAAAAGGTGATCTGTTGAAAGAATGTTCAGAAATTCTTTGCAAAGTTACTAAGTTGTAATCCATAAGTGATGCAGATGATTGTGTATGAGTTTGCAAAATACTTGTGCTGCCAGAGAATGTACATCTGTTCATTGAGCATGACTGTTTATTTTTGGAGTTTCTGTTTGTTTGAAGGTTCTGCTCCCTAGACAAACAATGAGGGCACGAGGCACAGCTAACATTTACAAGCACTTTTGCCTGCTTTTCTCAGCTGTTTCTACCTTTTTTACACAAATTGTAGTCAAAACATTAGTTGTGAAAACTGAGGTACCACTTCAAAAATGTTTGTGTGTGGTTAACCTCTCATAATTGTTTTACAGTAATGTTGAATTCTCAAGGATGGAAATAAATATTTGCTTTTATACTGAATTCCCACAGCACAATATGCAGAGGTGTCGGGTATTATCTGGTGAAGCGCATATATGATTTTGACAGAGTGCTGTTCTACATGAGCTAAAATGAATGTGAATATGATATAAACCACTAAACCACAATCTCACAGGGTTTCAGCTCTGGTAGAAGTGTGAGTTTATTTGAACAATGTTACCTTCACACTTTTTCTCACAATACACATATAACAGACACACTTTCCTTCTGAACAAACAGAAAGCGACGGATATTAGCAGCACACCCGGGATAAAAAAAAAACATTCGTTTAAAAAAGTGGCTAGTTTTATACACAAATTTTATTAACAAAATAATTCACCGTACATAGAGATCTATTCATGTTAAATAAGACTCCATTTTGACGGTTAGGTTTGTGAAACAATTTCAACATGTAAAGAGCACATCACAGTGTATGCAGATTAGTGACAAATACATCAGAAACCATAAACATTTAAAAACATATTTTCCATTTAAAAAATTTTGTTTAACAATTTCCATTTAATTAGAAATATTCAGGTACATTTGACTGATTTGTTAAAAAAGGGTCTTTTTAAGTCACTGTTGTCACCAGACAAGACACTCGATCAAGACATTAGGAATAAAACGTTAGCTAACACAAATACAGTGCAGTACAGATTCGTCTCCATCGGAATGCCCAGATGTCTGGCACACTCCTGTAGTTTAGCCCTTACAAATAGTAACAAAGATCACGTTTGTCATTCAGATTGTACAGAACAGAAAAAATACTGCTGAAGAACTTCTTGCCCTGAAGCACAGTGCCTAATAAACAAACGTTATTGTACTGCCACCTTCATCGGCAGGTGGTGATATGCTGTCTCGGGTTTTGGAAAGGCATGGGACATCACTGTCAGGGATCTGTCAGTATAAGCTGGAATGTGATGCTTTTGAATTTTGTGAAATGCACACACTCCCAATTACAACACACAAAAAAACGTTTTAATGACAATTAGTTTGATTTGAATGTGGTCTCATTGGATGGTCATGTTTGGTCGTAGTATCAAACTATAGCCATTTAAACTATTTTCTCAGTGGAATTTATATTTCCATGATAATGATGAATGTTCTTGGATTATACAGAGGCATGCCTAAGTAATATAATAATCTGTAAATAACAGATGAAAGGACATAATGTGTATTCTCATCTGTACTATTATCTTATAATGATATAGTATTCTGTAGTATAGTATAGAGACAATAGATTTCATTGGACATTTTTGGGGAAAGTGAGAAGGAAAGGTTAGGCCATGTTGCAGGCCAGGCATAAACCTACATTTACCACATGAGCACCATAGCTCAGCATACCAAAAGCATGCGCACTAACCGCTGTAACTATGTTCACAAGTATGTAACCTGTAACTTGGCAGAAACACTGATCAATCTGAGTCTTAAAAACAAGTCAGTAAATGAAGACCAATCCTTTCTCTAGATTTTCAGAGTGGATATTCTATAACAGTGATTGGTAATTAATCAAATAAAGCCACAGTATTGACAGTATAGAGTGTTCTAGCCAGCTCCAGTGGTGACACTGTAACGCTCTCTCCAGAGAAGACGGTCCTTCACTTACGTCCGCTGCTCTTGTTGTGGTTTAGGTGCTTCAATGACAAACTGAGTCCTAAGGGCCGTAACACATGAGCAGTGCAGACAGACATCAGCTTCCAGTGTGTAGCACCAACACATCTGGGGACAGCAGGAATGAAAGAGGGTGTATTATGGTCATATGGTTAAAGTGTGAGTCTATGAAGTGGGAAATTGGCAAAGAGACTCTCCCAGTGACCCCAAAAAGTATCTGGACGTTTAAGCCACACTTGTGTGAATGTCACTGCACCAGATGACTAAATATCAAACCAAATGGCATTTATTTAACAGGGTTTTATTATGCGTTTTCACTTTGTCAAGTTTACTGTAATAAAAATAGCTTTTTAAGAATTACAGTAAACAGCTCATTGGGACCGCGTGTCTTACGGACTTTGTGGTCACAACATCCGGGAGCTCAATAAACCCCACACACTTAAATACGCAAAAGGGACATAGAAAAAGAGTTACTATAGCAGTGTGTTGTTGCCATGCCGATAAAACGATAACCATTCAGTTTTTCAGAAGGCATGACTTGAGGCAAGGACTCAATAGTGTGTTTTTGACAAACTGAGAATAAAGATGTTGCAATACATAAAATGTGAATAATTGCCTTTTTTCAACAATAAAGCATGAAACCTATTCTAGTGCACCCCCAAAAAAAAACCAAGACTTCAAAAAAACGCATAATAGGACCCTATAAATTAAGGATAGCAAAAGTACACCTTTCAAGCAAAACATTTCATAAAAAGCCATTTATTTGTTTGATGGATAAAGCAACAGATTTAAACGGTATATGAACACTGGCTGCAGGTGGATGAACATAATTGCACAAAAGCCTCAGCAGAGTTAATTCAATCGTAACAACTCATAAACTTTCAGCATGTTAATGGATATGACAAGTTCACATGTCAGATCTGCTTGCGCTGCTGCTGATGTAAGATGTGTAAGACGTTGCTGCAGCTGCACAAATAGACATGCGTAATATCTCCTGTGGGCCGGACTGTGTGTGGTAGAGCATGTGAATCATCATAGAGAGTATCTGAACATTAGAGGTATATGAAGCATGCAAGCTCATTGGCTTACAGTTTACAAGCAGAGGACCAGTTTGCACCATAAGTGCACAAGGCAGGCACTGCTGGCATACTTTTAAAAATAAAGGTCGCTTAAAGGTTTTTTGTCAGGCTGTATGGTTCCATAAAGAAACATAAAGATCCACAGAACCTTTCTGTTGCACAAACAATAGTGGATAATGGTTCTATCAACCACAAAAAGAAAAAATGTGGTTCCCCCCAAAGAACCTTTGACTTAAAGGTTCTTTGGGGCTCTTCTGTGGCATCGCTGCAAAGAATTGTTTGTAGCACCTATACTTTAAAGAGTGATGTATTAAAAACATATCAGCTTTGTGAACATTTAATTATTTCTAACATTGCGTGTTTGCAAATGCCATTCATTTTGATATGCTCTTTTTGATTGCAGTAAAACATACATTTTCAAGTGCAACTGAAATGTCCAAATACCTTTTTGGGGCCATTGTAGAATCGCACCAATTTTTGCTGCAATACACCCTGGAATATGTCTTTAAAATGACAAAAAGTAGAATTATTTTTATTACTGGTCAATATGGTTTTATGGTTGCTTTTCTTTCACTGACAGGTTCTTAAATAGTTTTTTACCACTTGTGTATTTCCGAGCATTCTAACCCAACCATCTCAATTACAACAAAAACATCAAAGGTCCTAATAAATTCAAGCATGGCACTTATAGCAACCCTTGTTGTAACAGCACTCGTCATAATTGGTTTCTTATGTGCCCTGTGTCATGGTGGTTCAATTAAATTGTTCCTTTAAACTGTTCTTTTAAGCAGTCTGTGATCATGTCAGGTTTTACCAAAGCTGCCCACTAGAGCAGGCGTTTCCTACTGTTTTATTGTCCTACAGAATCATCTTCATCTCATACACGGTTTGAGTTCTCTGTGCAGTGAAACCACACTGACCCTCTGAGTGTTTATTCCAGTGCTTGTGTTTGGCTAAGACCCCTGCTCAAATTTATTAGTGCTTGGTCAGATCTCAAGTGGAAACATTCCTAAATATTTCCAAATATTTGTAGTGATAAAAGAGGGTTTTTTCACAGTTTAACATCAAATCCTGAAAGTGCCTGGAGGTGTCCACAATGTCAAAGTGGGTCTTTATGAAGAGCACATTGTAGAGGTCTTCTAAAAAACACCTAGTCACAAACTGTTTGCAGGTCTTTGGTCTGTAAACATTTCTTTCCATAGTCAGAACATATATTTTTACACACATCTATAGCAGAGGGTCAATGGTCATTGTGATCTGGTCTCTGTGACGGCTGCTACCGTTGGAGCTGAGATACAGCTCATCCCGCTGACAAAAGAAATGCCGCTTTAGGATCTTCCTGAAGGTCAC
The DNA here is from genome assembly GCA_036877525.1 of Chromobotia macracanthus. Classification (NCBI taxonomy): domain Eukaryota; kingdom Metazoa; phylum Chordata; class Actinopteri; order Cypriniformes; family Botiidae; genus Chromobotia; species Chromobotia macracanthus. The sequence goes on along the minus strand of JAZGTH010000076.1, from coordinate 3,031,135 downwards.
TCTGAAATCCTGAATGCGGTAGGCGTAGATAATGGGGTTGACGGCGGAGTTGGCATGGGAGAGGATGATGGCGATGTTCATGATGAAGCTGGGCTTCTTCAGCTGGCTGTAGAAGAGAGTGAGGCAGTTCAGGATGTGCACAGGCAGCCAGCAGAGGGCGAACAGGCCCACAATGATGGACAGCGATTTAGCAGCGCGGATCTCCCGTTGCAGCAGGCCGTGGTGATGGTTCACGCCGTTGCTGGCGCTGCACTTGAGCTTGATCTGATGCAACTGCTTGCGTGCTACAGTGAAGATCTTGGCGTAGATGCCCAGCATGATCAGCAGGGGCGGCAGCACGCAGCCAAAGAAGTTAAAGTACACCATGTAGCTCATGTCCACCACATTCTCAAACAGGCACTCAAGGCAACAGCTTTGCAGGAAGCCAGTCTCCATCTCAGCAACATCACTGCCATTTCCTGTCTGTATCAAGTGGCTGTTGTTTCCGGTACATGAAGTACGTCTTCGGTTCCAGCCCACGAATGGGATGAGTCCAATGATAAAGGATAAGATCCATAAAATGGTGATGATTTCTCTTGCTCTTTTCCCTGTGACAAGCTCCTTATACCTGAACACAGGACAGCAAGATGATGAGCAAGAAGGAACAAAATGAAAACATTGTTAAATACAGATGAAATTTAGTGGTTATTCTGCGAGGACACCTGTGTGAACTTGAGGGAGAAAATATTTCAGACTACTAATAATCATCTAAAAGGAAAGTGAGGTTGGGCCTGGTGTCAGTGGTTTGCAGAACTGCTAAACTACTTGTTAACTGGTTTGATGTTTAGGACAGAAAGAAAGAAAGAAAGAAATTTGCACATAGGTAAATGTGGCTTAAGTCTGGGGCTACTGTATTGTATAGAAAGCAAGAGAGTTTGGGTGGGGGTGTGGAGAAAGAGCACACACAGGAGACTGACGGATCAGACTTTCGATTAATCACACGCTCTCAGACAGCTCCGGTTCTGCTCCCTCTGATGGAGTGAGGTGAGTAATGCATGAAGTGCATTATTCATGACATCCACCGCAAGCTTCCTCTGAGTGCAGGGCTGCATCACTGCTGCGCTTCCAGTGACAGATACAGCCACAGACAGGTTGAGGGATAGCATCACATTTCTCTGCTGAAAACTACCTACAGCATTTTCTGTATATTTTTATCGCGAACTGCATTTTCAGCTGTGATTTCTGATGCTAGAATCACTGTTACTCTTCCTCATATTTACAGTAAGGGAATTGAATTCACTGTAAGTATTAAACTTTGTGTAACTTGTCCCGCACTGTTAATGTTTATGATACAGAGAATCGTGTTGTTGTGTGAGAGATTCAGAGCGACTGGAGTAACCATATCTGGGGACCAGAATATCACAGAGAGACAGATGGACTTGTTTGACTTGGGCTAGTAAGAAAACATCTGTAGCAACTACAAAAACAAACGAAAACAAAACACTGTGCTAAGAAAAAATATGCAAGAGAAAGAAAAAACAGGATAGCAGCTGCATAGCAATGGCCTGGCATTGAGGTTCATGTTCCTGTGAAAAATCTAGTTTTATTTTCTCTTGTTTTTCAAGAGACAGAGATAAGGGTTTATGGAAATGATGCCTGTAAACTCGAAGCTGCGTTTCCTTAATGAGCACCACAGCTTTTTCGAAACATTTTTTCTATCCCTGTTTGTTGTAGCGCTTTATTTAAAATGTTTGGATAATTTATATGAATTATTTATTTATATGAATTTATTATATTATTGTTCCTTTTTTTATTTATATATTTACTTGTAAATATTGAGTGTTATTGTGGCTCTCCTGATAATGCACTTCAAATGTAGTTTTAGTACATTTCCATTTTTAAAAATGTGTCTACAAAACATTTCTGTTTATAAGAAGCAAGGACACGAGATGATGTCATTGCGTTTAGCTCAGACTGCACAGTCTTCTTTTGTTAAATACTTCTTTCAGCTTTGGTACCTCAGTGCCAGATCTCCTCTGCTCTCAGGGCACATAAATAGAGGGAAGAGTGGATTAGCTCTGGCATGACAACAACCCACTGGCATCCCCATCTCACACTCCAGGAACCTCCCTCCCCCTGATTTACCCCCTTCATTTAATTTCACACATAAATCCCTCCTCTAACTCTTCTGTCCTGCAGGTCTCTCGTTTCCGCTTCGTACTGCAGATCTCTGCCAACAGGCTCCAGTTCACACAGTGGTTTTCCTGCTTTACTCATAACGGATGTGAACAGGTGCAATTATAGAACAGTCCACCCCAAAACAGATCAATATAAAAGGACTAAAAACCCAGCAGCATTCCGGAGAGTTATGATCAAGATAATCCCAGTAGTTAATGTTCAGGGGTTAGTTCCTAATGCTGATCTAGTTTCACCCTAATGGATTTTCTCAGCTATTTAAAAAGACAGACTCTAATGTTGACCAGTACTTCATCACCTGTCCATCAATTCATGGTGTTGTCACTTCAGCAGCCCTTTACATTATAAAAAGGGTTATTGAATGCTCAGTAAAAATGACAGAGTACCTGCAAACCTTGACTAGAGACTTCTGTCTTTAAAAGTGATGTGTCATTTACACAATGTCACAATATGTTCTCTTATCCCAGTTTAATGTGCAGTAAGTTACTATTTATTTTACAGTTACTGTTCAATTAACAATTTATTGTGGCACTGTCAAAGGAATTTTGCTCTGAGCCTCCTGACCAGCCTAAGGGAACTCTGTACCGAGCTCAAGCACGGCTGTAGTTCTAATGAAGACGGTAGCACACACAAGTAGTAGCTGTTCTGTGCTTTCATGAGATTAGCAGTCACGCTACATGCGAACCACACAGCCGGACCACACAACCGGACCAGAGCACAGTTAAACGAACCACAACCGAGCGCAGTACAGATCGATCACATTAGTCAAACAAACCGGACTTTGCAGGTCTAAAACCCTCAGGCACGGTTCACCTAGTGTGAGTACATCCTAACACTCAACCAATGGCGTGAGTTTGGGCCAACCAATGAAAACCAATGACAGACCCTGCGTCCCAATTGACTTACTATCCATCCTAAATAGTACTCGAAATTAGAATTAGTATGTCCCAAATTGTAGTATGTTGAAATGAGTATTCTGAAAGTACCCGGATGGTCTACTATTTCTGGTGAAAATTCGAAGTTCAGATCCAGGCACACTCAAACAGCTGAAATTACCCACAACTCCTTGCGAGAGGGCAACCCTACACTGAATAAATAAACCAAATAAGTGATGCTTTACTGAATTAATTAATTAAACTATATAGTAAACATTATGTAAGCAATAATGAATAAAGAAATGCTTAAATGCAAGTTGTATTTTGTAAGTTGTTGTCTTGGCAACAACAGCCACTTCTGCAATGCATTAGTATGTCCCAGTACATGCATACTCTTTTACTGCACACTGAAAAGTATATACTTTCTCATAACCAAAACAGTACATACTTTCAGGGTATAGTATAAGTAGGTGAATTGGGACACTGCAGGAGTGTTTGGGAAACTTATTCAACAACAGGCCATTATTATTGTGATTCCGTTTGGTGACACAAGTGTCACAGAAATGCCGCTCTCCACGTTTAATGAAACCTCTGTACTTCTTCACAGTGAATGACTCAGAGCGGGAGATGATCTGGTCCTCCAGCACACCAACGGGAAGGCATTCTGATGCAAGACCACACTCAAAGTTATATAAAAGCTGCCTACTGTTTAGGGAACTTAAACCCTTTATAGTCCTGCAGTCAGAGGCCAAGCTGCTATACAGAGAGTGAGGGAGAGAGATTTGGTGGTCCAGTCTGGTGAATAAAACCAAAGGGGGAAATATTGGCAGCAAACTGTGGAAATTTAGTTCCTCTTGGATCATCTACTAACTGTGATCATGGCCAGAACCAGTATTTCCAGTAACTTCAGTCCAACCAGAAATGAGAACGTTCTGACCACCCACAATCAGAGATGATATGAAATGCTTTAAACACTTTGAGAGGTTTGTAGAAACTGCTTTCACACCAGACCGAACACACGCACACAACTGGTGTCATACAGTTTTACTCGTGTTGGCTGTGATATTGGACCCATTCACACACTGTTTTGTATATGTGCTACAGCCTTTACATATGTAACAAAATGAGTCCAAATGCAATTCATTGTGTTATTTCTTCATTCTTTACATTCATTTCTATAGAGTCTCACGGATCAAGTCACACTGAGCATTGTAATATAATAATTCCCAAAACTCTCCCAAACTTCAGATCTGACACTGCATGGTGTCAACAACAACGCAAATGTGCCGAACGCAGGATTCCTGATAAGATCATATCTCTACAATATTAATATTTCACACACTACGACCTACACACCCACGTAAACAACAGCAACCATATAATGAGATTCTTCCATCTCAATCATTTTTTCTTGCTTTTTTCTTCACAGCAACTGTTGAAAGTGCACCGACAGGCACGTGTTGTCTGCTTCAGCCTCCGTCCATCATCTCAATGAAGCAGATCTGTTGTCACTGCCCTGGAGCCTCATCCATACCCGAGCAAACATTCAGCAGCTCTGATCACAGATCAGATCACAGAGTTGTGATCATGCATGCAATAGAAAACGAGTCCTTGCATTAAGTGAAGGGTGAGCGAATTGCAACAGATGCAGAAGACTTTCATCAGTGCTCAATGTAGGACGTGCAGGAGCATTGGTTCAATAGTTTCAATACTTCATCATGCATCTCCACACAGTAATGCACAGAAACACAGACTCACCTCAGGGGGATTTTGACAGCCAGATATCTGTCGATGGCCACCGCCAGAAGACTAAATATTGAACTTTGAGTCAGCACCAGCACAAAGCAAGCCAGAAACAGGCAGCCGTAAAAGTCGGACCGCAGGCCGATGCTTATAGTGATGGCGAAGGGGATGGCGAGACAACCGACCAGGATATCCGCCACGGCCAGCGACACCAGAAAGTAGTTGGTGGCGGTCTTGAGGGTGGAGTTGATGGCCACAGCCCAGCACACCAGCACGTTCCCCGCGATGGACAGCACCGCGATCAGCAGCTCAATGGCGATGTACAGCGAATCCATGTCCCCACACTTCAGTCAGACGTCCCCTGACGGCAGGGTAACAGCGAGCCCGCCCGCGACCCCAGCAGCTGGATCAATCCTCTGCGATAATCCGCGGTTGCGCAAAGTTTGTGCTTCGCCAGAACGGCCATCTGTTGATGTTAAAACAACATTATCATTATAACACCAGTAATGTTAATGATATCGGTTAATATGCAATACATAATTCACAATACTGTTAATTACATGCCATACCTTGATACCCAGATGTCCATTGAAGTTATTCAGAGGGACGATTAATGGTGAGCGCTGTTTATGAGGTTATATATATATATATATAGGTTTATATGAGGTTTCTGATGCTCTCGTTCATTGTTGTGATAGTCCGGCAGTCCTGAAGTCCTGAAGTGATCGGACTCCACACATGGAGCTGCTCCTCATAGCCACGCCCATCCGCCTGAGATCTGTCAGTCTGATGCTCATGCAGTCCGACACCTCAGATGCACACAGCAATAATGAACAGCTTCAGTGGAAATGCATTGCTTTTTCTGAGCACTAGTTACACTGGCCTGCAGTTTCAGTTGTTTGAAACATTGTCTGTTCTTTTATCATTGATATAAATGCACCGTGTGTATGAACTGCATATATTTGCACTTTTACAAAAGCATTTGCATACTGCAGGACTGATCAAATGAACCCGTGAAGGCAAAAATCTGAGAAATGACGCCTAAAAAACACCATGACTAGATAAACACCTAAAAACACTTATTTAACCCATTGACACATTGATGATAATAACAAAAACCTCACACGTCACCCACTTGAGAAGCAACACATGAATGATGTTTGAGCTCATACACACAAATATTGATAGATGAAAAAGGGAGTAAAATAAGCAATGTAGACATAAATAGATAAACAGGCTTCTGTGCCCAGACTGCTGCTTTTAGTTAATACTAATAACAAAAGACCAAGTACAAAATAGTATGCAAATACTACATCATGTTGTTAGATTTATAGAGATTTCTCATTTCCAATCATAACACATGTACAAAAAAACATCCACAGCATTTTTAATCTACAAAATGTTGGAGTGACATCTTTACATTAATTGTTTCGGTTTGATTTAATCACAGAAGTTTAGAGCAAAACTGTAACCAAAACGTTTGAGGAACATCAATACAGCGCTGCCTGTTTCCAGTCAAAATATAGTTGTCATCTGCCTTTCGCCATTCTACGTTTGTCTTTATTGACGTTCCACAAACATTGATTGTAATGATATGTGTGTTTGTCCTGTAAACATACTCTACAGAAAGCATCTGTTATTCTGAATCATAGTGTGTTGTACTTCCGAGATGATCTTGGTATGTGTCATGAGTGAGTGAAGTGCCATTATTGGGTAACTCCTAAAGATTTACACTGTGGACTGTTTCGAAATAAGATTTCCATTGTATCAACACACTTTACTGCTTCAGTAGGGCATTTAAAGGGCTTTCAGCAGACTCATAAAACAGCTGACGGTGGGGCTCCTTCATTTTTATACGGTCTGCCAAAACACTTTTTTACTTCTGTGTAGCATGAGAAAAAATACCATCACAATATTTTGTGAATGTATCTGATGCAAAACATTTGTCTCAGATATTCTGTTGTATTCGAAATATTTTATATGCATATAAAAGGCAATTTATATGACCAACAAAATCTTTATTAATATCATCCGTTTACCATCATCTGTCATAAAGCAAAACTGTCAAACCAAACATTCATACACAGCCGTTAACAATTAAAACATTTAAAAGTAAAAAGTTAATAAATATATTGGCCAATACAATACAGTACGAAAAACATGTTTGAGACTGTTTCCATTGTTATCTATTACATTTTAAAACAGAAGGTGTTTGTTTTTACACATTTGTATGTGTTTCTGAATATGGCACAGGATGTACTGTTGATCAGAGTAATCTGATTAATCTTTTCAGAGTATTTTTTCATAGTCATACTGCATTTTGTTAAGTATCATTTTCAAATCCATGGATTGTACAAATCTGTTGTAATTTAAACAGACACAGAAGACATTCAATAATCAATAAAGGGTGTCTGAAACAGTCTTACAGCATTCAGTCAGATATTGACTTCAGACTTCAGAAAATAATTAACTAGCGTAACAGAGAAATAATCCTATTGTTTGTTAATAAGTAGATCCATGTTAAGTAGATACGTAGATCCATCCAGAGCTGTTTCATAGTTAGGGCATTTTACAGGAAATGTGGTTGTGCAAAACATTAAAGATATCTTCAACAAATCATATGAAACTCATTTTCATAGTTCACCAAATACTTCTGACTCTAAAATAATTTGTGGGAAAACTACAACATTAAAAAATACTTCATATATCAATATATAGGTCAATATATTTGAGTAATAACACTGTGTGTATATAAATATTAGCAGCTCAAAATTGTGAATACTAAACTATGTTTTCTATGTTGTTTTAGTGCAGGATTGTAACCACAGACTGCAAGCAACTTCTAAAACCGAGTTAAATCCACACAGGAAACGGATTATAGGAAGTTTGTATAGATATTTCACACGTTTGAGGCTACAGGGATTGTGTGTATTGCATTGTAATATGCTGGTTGTATAGAGAGGAGAATCTGTGTGTGTACAGTATGTTTTAAACAACTGAACGAGAAGAACTGAAGTAAACAGAACTGAGGCAAAAAGTGCTTCTGTGCCCCTGTTTTCATCTTCCTCTTCAGTCAGGAATCAAGTCTCAAAGTACTTATAGATCTGAGACACATATTGCATGACCCTCTGCCAGTCTGGTCGGTCTGTGTGCATCAATTCATTTATGTCCTAGAGAGAAAGAGACAAAGAGGCAGAGAGAGAAGACAATTAGATGGAAGAGACTGTTCATAGTCATTATTTATAGCTGATAAGGACTGCATATGTTTAAACCCCATGTGATTATAAACAGAGGTTTTGACATTCATAAACGCCTCCCCTTCACAGCTGCCTCCGGGGCAGTGAGTCGGGCTTGTAATTAGAAGGTCGCTGGTTCAATTTACAGCGCTGGCAGGTAGCAACTGAAGTGCCCCTGAGCAAGGCACCCAACCCCCATTTGCCCCCGAGCACTGTAGTGTGCTGCCCACTGCTCCAGGTGTGTGTGTTCATGGCCTGCAGTGTGTGTTCACTCCTCACCAGTGATGGTTAAATGCATAAGTCACATTTCGGGTATGGGTGACCATATCTGACAAATATGTCACTTTCACTTTCATTCTCCCCCAAGGAAGAGCGATATTACTGGAAATTGGATTTTCCAGTCATTGGCTAATGTTGTCTTGATGAGATAGGGGGATTATGGTTTTAAGAGAGCAGGTCAGCAGGGCAGAGAGCTTCACTTTAGCATCACAGCCAATAAGAGGTCACAATTATCACATGTGCAGAAGGCAATTGCATGATGTCCACAGGGCACATATCACACACACTGTGTCAGGCAGTCAGTAGCACAGATCCCAGCTGGAGTTCACAGTTCCACAGCCAACAAACAACCAGACATCAATATAATGTGTGTGAGAGTTCTCTGAGGCTGTTATAATTCTGAATTTCACAAAATGCTGCTTATGGTGTCCAGGAGCTGTTATGCTCTAAAAAAAGAACAAAATATTCATATGACTTTTGGGGCAGTACAATAGCTTTGTGTAAGGAATACACCAAATATACGTTGATATTCACTTAATTTTTTCCCTTCCGAAATCCCGTTTGCACATATTCTATGTCAGTTACTCCAGATCTTAATATGTGGAAGTGCGAATGACATCCGAGAGGTTTTGCAGAGGGGAACACTTTATTCAAAATATCTCCTTTTGTCTTCCAGAAGGTGAGAGGAGGTATTTTAAGAGTCATATAGATGAAATAATAAAGGCCTGAGAAAAACTATTCCTCTTAAATGACAGCAAAGATCAAACCGTCCCATTATTGGAATAATAAATTAAGCTTCTTTGTGTGTCATCTCACCCATCTCAAGTTATTACTAACCTCCTCAATATTCTTGTCACCGTTTCCTCCATGTGTCTATATCGTCTTGTGGAATTTTCCTGCTATAGTATCTGTGGGTGTGTCAGAACCCAAAGAAACATTAAACATTTACAGGTCATTTTAAAAGTCCCCGGTGGGCAGTGAGGTATTTGGCACATTCTCCTCTATATTCTCTTTCAGCACACTTGTTTTTAATGCTGAGTGGTGGTTATACTGACAGTGCTTATAAGGGATAAGCAGAAGTAGGCAGAGGCAAGAATCTAATATCCTTGGCCTTTGCTCTCTCTCTCGCTCTCTTTTTCTGGTTTGCTTTCGTTCTCTGCAACACAAAATATTTTGCTGACCAACAGAGGATATTAGGTCTTCTATAACCCAATGCTTTAAAGGACCTGTGATGGCATCGAACCATCTGATCTCATTTCAGTAGAATCATACTGTATCTACAGTTTAAACACACGCAGTTTAAGAGCTTTAATCCTCTTTACACGTTTGTTGTGTGTTTGTACACGTTTGCTGAGTCACGATGCCTGCAGGAGACAAATGTAAGCATTGTAAGGAATGTGTCAACTCAAAATATTGAGCTCTCGACTGCAGGGAAGTCATAAAAGTGTTATTCAAACAAACCTCCAGTCAGTTATTAATCAGTCCGCTGCTCACAGAAAGTCTTTAGATATGGAATGTGGTGTAATAGGCTCAAACAGTAGCTGTGAGATCAGCTCAACCTCTATATAACAGCTGTAAATATAGGCAAGAACGATCGCGCAGGTAAAAGCCAACACCATAAAGATCCATTATTCAAACAGTAAACAAATACAGTTTGAAACACAAGTGAAGGAAAAACGCTACAGAGCATCAGTACAAAGAAAACACTGAGAACTGAATTGAGAAAGTGGCTAATGTGAATCAGAAAATGACTTGAGTCCACATGAATTGTGGTCAATTGTGTGTGGTAGATTTCTTACTGCCTCCTATTCATAATGACCATCCATTAGTGCTTTCTGCTCTATAAGCAGCTCATCTTAAGTCATTGAGACTGGTGCTTCTGATGATTTTTCAAGGGTATGTTAACAAGCGTTGTGAGATGGGCCATTATGTCCATAGACCATCATTTCTGCTTCTTCACATTTAAACACACAATCCCCAGCGCTATAGCTGAACTTATTGTGATATTGAAATGATTAAAGTTGATTTTTGATAAGTGGTGAGGAGCAAATACTGAAAACCCACAACAGTGTTAGTCCATGACTCGATAGCACCTTTACTGGAAACTCAGCACACCCACAGAGAGATGAAATGACAGTCTCACAGCTCTAACCTTCAGTGCGGCTCTGTTAGGTTGTTGTGATAAGTGATATTGGTGGGCAGGATTCAGGATGGGAGTGTTCAGGGTCAGCTGACTGGTGTTCAGAGAGGAGCCAGAGAGACTGAGATAACCTCACGAACACTCCCAAGAAATATCACCCAAAATCAAAGAGACTGCAATAAGAACTTCTAAGCACCCTCCTTCTGATTAATGTAATGTCAAAATCTCATTCTCACAAATATATGTTCAAATGCAATGAAACATGTATGTATAATGTACATTAAACATACAATACAATGTACAATTCTCACATACAATAAATGTCTCTCTGTAAATGCTGATGAGTTTCAGTCCATCACAGCTGTCAGGTGAATTCAAAATAAATAAATAAATAAATAAATGCAAAATAAATACGGCTCTTTCAGAGTGCTCACATTTACCTGGGTGTTGTAGATTGTTTGTTTCCTCTAGGATGGAAAAATCACACAGCATAAACTCTAAATGACAACAGCCACAGGGTCTGGATTTTGATTGTGTGAATGGAGCCTTCCTCATACATCTTATAGGTATTGGCTGCTAAATTTACAGCTGTGTTTTCTATGTGCATTTATAATCCTGTGAACACTAAACTTCCTTTCTAAACACTCTTTCACATCTCATTATTTGATGTAATTACATTTATGTTTAAATGCTTTTGGTATAAGATGACAGACCCCTTTGTCTGGCTGATTTTATAGCAAACTTCCACACTTTTTGTGCAATTTGAAAAAAATAACACAATAACTGTTCACCTTGGATTTTTTTTCACAGGCCTCATAGTATCTCATGCATTCTCTTCACTAACATGGTTGTCTTGTTGGTAACCAAATATGCAAACTTTTAAAAAACTTAATTAGTGGCAACATGTTGGTTGTAGTAGAAATGACACCATATTCATTGCAAAGTCACATTGCGAGATTGTTGTCACATTGTTGAGATTATTATCAATGTACTAATATTTTTAGGATGGATTTTCCTGTTAAGATTGAAAGAAAGGCATTTGTAAAATAGAGAAAATAAATGATAATTAAGTTCAAAAGTGACCTTCAAAACAAAAGAAAACTAAAAGATGATTTTTGTTTGTAAATTTTATTTGTGGACTCACCAGCGAGGGCTTGATCCCAATACTTTCAGCTGCCTTAAAAGCCAGTGTGAGATTTCGTCCCTTTGGAGAAAAAAGAAACAGGATTCTATTGACCAAAATGAACACTTGACCATCAGAGCATTATTTACAGTTGTGTTTAAACAGGTGTATAAAGCAGACAGTAGATTTGAGCTCTCCGGCCGTGCTCTAGTGCACTCAAAAGCATGATGAATCTCTATGAACCTCTAGTAGGCTTGACATTCACAACACACCCAAACAACACATCTTTCTGAATAATTCAAAAGCATAATGTCACATCTCTTCCTGTAATCACTATTATACTAATGGCTGTCATTTGTCACAGCTCTGTGGACCACGGCCCTTTGTGTGTGCATGTGTATGACTGAACGAACACACAGGTGAGTTAAAGCAGAAGTGTATTTATGTTGTGTCTACACCACTCTATATGCCATCTGTTTATGTATTCTGTCAACACTAATCTATAGAAGGCAGTAATTCAATACATGCGAAAGGTCAACACAGGGGAAACGGCCTGTTAACATGCTGTGTCTGATCACAAACTGTGTCAGGCAGAGGAAAGAGGCACGACAGCAGATCTAGCCTGGAGAGAGACACACGACTAATCATTGACTTACATCTAAACAATAGATGTGTGTGTGTGTGTGAGAGCACCTTATCTTGGCTGATGAGCTCCTGGTACGGGATATGTGCAGGCAGGTAGGTGTGCAGGAGAGCACAAAACGCCAGACCATCACTCCAGCTGCTGCTGAAGTTTGTTACATCTATATTCTACAAGAAAAAGAGAGGAGAAAAGTTTAAAGACCCTGTGAAATCAAAAGTTGTTTTCACACCATGTCTGTTACCTATGCTAGTGTACCCAACTTAAAAGCTCAGATCCATAATCATAAATCTGAACACCGCTTTAGTGCTGGTTTGATGCTGGTTTAGCTGGTGCACTGTCAAAACAATACTGTACTAGTATGGTCTTTTTAGTAAAGCTGATTGACCAGGGAAGACTTCCTGGTTATCATAGGACACCAGCACACCAGCATCCAAAACACAATATATGTTGATTGAGGGTTAGGCTGGTCTTTACCTCTATAATGTAAAGAAACTAACATTTACCTGATATTTAAAACATGTACTTGACAGTCTTTGTCTTCCAGGAAAATGGAGCAAAAATATTGATAATTTGTTTGCAGGGTCATTTATTGTCCAATTAAATGCTCTCCAACTCTCCCCCTGATCCCACCTGTCACTGACTGGCAATAGCAAACAGCAAATCATGGTTTGAAAGCTAGTAGCCTTAGAACACGTACTATTGTTTAAAAAAGGGACATGGCCTTCAATATTCCCAGCCCCAACAACTTCTTTCAATCGGAACAGTCAATCAACACAGGCAAAAAATGCATGTGTCAGAGCACCTACACAATTCGTATGTGGCCTCTGAAGGATGGAAAATCACAGATTGCACAGTTAGAGCACCAAATACTGTGTATTTCAAATAAGTAGTGTGTGACAGAAGATGAAAGGACAAGAAATGATATTAGATCAATAAAAATGTCAAGATGGACCTCACACACTCCACACAGTTTCTTGTTGTCTTTTGACTTCCTGTATGTCCCGTTGCAGTCACTCTTCTCTGTGTGAATGCTTGTGTGTCTGAGTTTGGGAATGGGGCAAAGGGCCAGTGGTGGCCCTCTTGGGCTCAGCCCTCATCAGCCCCTGCTGGGCCCTCGAGTCCCAACACTTCACAAATATCTTTTGATTTGAAATCAGATGTTATATTTGAAAGGAGACCCTGATAGAAGCTCCATCCTCAGCTGGGCCACTGGGGCCGAGTTTGAGAGGGAAAGAGAAGTTCAGTAGCCGTTCCTGCAGGAGGTTAAAAGGTCATCGGTTTGGGAGTCACCCACAGAGGGACAGCAAAAAGACTCCCACCATCTGTGGCATCTGACGTCATGTGTGTCTGCAATGTTCGGCACCTTAAAAGAGGTTCAAGTTGCAAAATTGAAAAATTTAAATTGCTATTTATTGATAATCTGCTGTATTTTTCTAATCTTGTTTACGTATTTGCATGCAGCGTCATTATCATTCAGGGACACCCGAGAACCAATAGAATTTAAGAGACCCCTAGTAGTATATGCTAACTTAAAAAAAATCTTTAAAACATCTCCAATGTTTCTTTGAAACATTGTTTATTCTACAAAATAAACAATGAATTAAATTTTTGTTGAGCTATTCTTTTAATAACTTCAGACACAAACAGGAAAAAGCACATACTGCACACATCAATGTACACGTACTAAACTAGACTAAACTTCCTAGAAACACATTGAATTGGTTTGAATTCTGTTTATTTTAACGTTTATTTTTATTTTTATGAGAATGACCCTAAACACATACAGAGCTAAAATAGCTTCTTTAGCACAGGTGGCCCCGAGACTGTGAGTACACACACATACACACGCAAACAAACACTCGCTGGTTTACACAACACTACACAGGCTTTAAAAGGCGATTGCGGGTGTTTGTGTGCGTGTCACAGGAATGCTGGGAGAGATGCAGAGAGGCACGGAGTCACATCCTGGTCAGTGTGTGTGTCAGTGTGATGGAGGGGGTGGATAATGTCACCTGAACAGAGAGGAGGGGAAATATGTTCTATAAAAACACTAGTCTCCATCAATACTCCATAAAGCAAACACAGCATCCAGCGACAGGAAATCAGCCTTTACTCTCTTCAACAGATGAGATGAGAGAATGAAAGCTGGTGGTTTTCCATCTGTTCAGACAATAATGGCTGACCAGCATAGTTTCAGTTTTCAGCTTGGACAGAAGCCAGATGTATTTTCATTTACTGCAGTGAAAATAAAAAGCCGAGCTTACTCATGCTGGTTTGTAGTGGTGAGTCTCAATAGTCTGCTAACATAGAAAATGTCACTTCTTCTATAAATACTGTGAGTCTTAGAGGGCGTAATTATATGTTTATGGTTTTGAGTCATCTGGTGTTAGACACATTAACACGTTTCGGCTGCTCGCGCACTAAATCAGAACTGTTATTCTGTGATTAAGGGTGTAAGATATACACTTAGAGTTTTACTGGCCATTTGAAACAAGACGCGATCGTTCATGCACATTTAATTGCCTGTCGGGAGACAGCAAATACAGACACACTGTGAATGCTCACCAAAAGAGCTTTCAACAACGGAAGCACATCTCTGCGCGCTGTTAGCAGTTATTTCACAAAGCCATGACAAGCAGCGACTTAAAAGCCATGTGAGTGACAGGCGTTTAAAGAGAAGCATGTAGTCTCCCGGTCATGTACACAGAAGCATGCTAAATACTGACTTTCAGATAAATGATGGATGTGATATATTTTATTAGTTAAATAACACCCTTATATATACATAAACCCTAAAGATTTTTGCAACATGTAACAAAAGAACATTCATGAAGAATGTTTATGTAGCTCTTTCCCATATAACAAAAGCAGATTATTAAGTGAACTGATCAGGGGCTGTAAACCACTGCCTTTGGTTTTAAATGTAAGTCATACATGTTTGTATTGGCACAGCACTCACAGCTTAGCTGCATCTGTTTTCTCTGTGCATCTGTTTACAGGAGAACAGGCCTGGAAAAGGACAATGTGAGAGGGCTGACTGATCAGCAACGCAAATAAACCACAGCCGACAGAGTCAGAGCTCCTCAAACAGCCCACCGCTGTCTGTCTCACCTCTGCAGAGTCAGCAAAGCTCCATCTCATGTGTAGTGACCCTCAGAGCTTCACCAGATCATCAGGAGGTGAAGAAAAGGGAATCATCTGGGTAAATCCTGACTGACTGTACAGTATGATACAGGGACCTAATATCTGAGAATTATGCTTATGGCACCATTTGTTGTAATTATGCAGTATTGTTTTACACTAATATTAATATTATTGCTCAAATATATTTGAACAAACTCCTAAACCCTTAATAAATGTAGACACACAACTCTTCTCACATCTTTTGTGCCAAGACTTGAATAAATCTTAAACCGAGAGCCTCATTGGGGATTAATGTTCTATTACTTCTCTCAGTTATGGGACTTCACCTGGTGGGTAACAAAACAGGCAACCTGGTAACCACCTAGTAACCACTCAGATTGTATTACTCACCCTAGTAATAGAAATGCTGAAAACCGCTTCTGAAGCAACTGCCTGACAGCCGTGCACAGTACCTGAGCATGCGGGTTCTGCACGGGTGCGACATTAGTATTTTCTTCGGAAAATGTAGAAATCTAAGTTTAGAGCTCTGATGACAAGCAGCATGTGAGGACGCACAGTGTTTTCAGACAGTTTGGTATTTCTGGATCAAAGCAAATGATCTAATGATGCAGCTCTGAAGGACAACATCTGCGCACTTGTCTCAAAGAATACCCGCCATGTGCACGACAGAGAGAGGGAGAAACAGAGGGAAACACAGGAAGAAGGCCCCCATTTCCTGCACTGTCCTCCCCTATTCTGGAAGCATTACACCACACACATCTCCATATCTGAAAGACATTCTTCTTCTGAATCAAGCCCTCCTGAACAGGCCGAGCGCCCAGTTGTGCTGTTTGTGTGAATTACTGTAGGCCCAGCAGATTCCTCTGTTTAAATGGGCCGACCGACCCCATATTTTCATTTCTTATTGTCTTCATCCTAAACAAACAGCTCTAGGGATGGTTTTGTAAGGATTTTTCAGAAAAAAGCAGCTGACCTAAATAAAATACTTCAAAGAAAGATTAGAAAGGTTCTATAGTGGGAAAAATGTTCAGGGGAATTACTGTTGGGAATGATTACGTTGTGAGTATTTATTATTTTGAGCCGCTGTGTTAATGACACAATGTTTCTCATTGACAAACTGGCTGTTCGTTAACGAAAAAAATGTTCAGGGTTCAGTACACATTAATTTCTATGAAGCGCAGATGCTGTTGATTGTAACTGAAACAAATTCAGTGCTCTTGAAGCTTAGCTGGCAGAGCATGTCACAGGAAACACAAACAGTGCGGGTTCAATATCAGGGAATGCACAAGCTGATAATAATGTGTAGCTTAAACTGTAGAAAGTGTGTACCACATGCATATTTAAAATGTAAACACTTAATGCACTTACTGTACTTACTGGTGTGTTTTACTGTTGTTCTACAATACTATTATTCCCAAATGTGAAAAGATGTTAAATAAGAATGAGTGTTTCCAAACTTTTGTCCAGTACTATACAATAGATGTCTACAGGACACGGCACCTAAACAAACTTCATCATCATGTGACTTGTGTGATCAAATCTTTTAAACCCCCCAGAATGATTTACTTCATTGACTTCCAACATGTTATTTGCTTGTTTTAGCAAATTGAGGGTCAAAAATGAGAGTCAAAATGATTTTCTATGGTAATCAACAGCATGCCACAAAATCTGTCAATACAGCTTAACTTCTATTGAACCTGGAACAGAACTTTTAAGCTTCAAAAAATTGATAACTTCATGACGCACGCCCTTTTACAATCAACAGCTAGAGTGTACTGTCTGAGTGCGTTCTCATTGCACAATAGACCGGTCTGAAAAGGATGTTAAAAATATCCTTAAAACAATCTTCAAATCAAAACTAGGTTCAGGAATAAACCGAGCGGAGAATTGTACATATAAACGCAGTGATTTGAGTGGATGATTCATTGGTGCTCATGTGGTGTGTGTGTGCTCATTAAGTTTCCATCATTCACTAACTGTGTCCAGCAGAACATTATTAAGGGTCCTCCATGATCAATGACGTTCACACAAGCTGACATTTTCCTGTGGTCTACGTGCAGCATGGCCTTCATACGTACTGATGAGTCCTGAGGACCCACGAGTGTCAGAAAAACCTCCTGAGGCACATAAACATTAAGACTCTGGCGGACAGACCGTGTGTGTTTGTGTACGTGTATGTCGATGACAACGTGCTTGTCTGCTTATTTAAATTAGGATTAGCATCGCCGTAACCTTGGCAACTACACGGACCATGAGCAGAGAGATAACAAATGTTTGCATACATACAAGAACAAACAAACTTAGTTGTTACTGTACACAAATACTGCAAAAATACACTGTAAGCGTGTGTAGATGTTCCTAAAACTGCTGTAGACACAATGTCTACAACCAGATCTTGAATAGTGTGCTACAGGACAATATTTTACAGAATGTCAGAATCTATTATTTTAAAGATTGCTTAAGAGAAATTAAAACCAGACACATAACACACTGAAACAGCACTAAAATCATTAAGGATAATATAGCCCAGAAATTCTGGGGGGATAATATGAAAAGTTTATGGTCTGTATTTAAATCACTTTGATTGCAGATTTTGGTATATTGGCGTGGTTTGATATTTTGACAGTAACATCTCATGATAACTGAGCAGGTGAAGTCGTATCCATATACTAGCTGCAGTTATGAGAGTCTAGGGAGTAACAGATCAAGTGGACTAATGGCTTTCAACCCATGTTAATTAGCCACAGTCCACTGACTGAGTCATTACTAACTAGCTTGACCCAAGCATGAACTTTATACTCCAATTCATTAATTCTTCTTTTTTCCATTAACTTCTTTCTTTCTTTTTTCTTCTTTTTTTCCATTTAACTAAAACAAGAACATAATTTTTGTCCACACAAATGATCCTATCCCACCCCAACACTCATACAATGACAAAATAAAGAATACAAAATGAAAAATTCCATCAAATAAATTAGTTATCACACAATAACTTTCCTACAGAATTAATTATTCAATAAATGGAAAGCATTTGTATATATGTTAAACGTTGCAATAACAGATCATGGCTAGTCACATTTAAACGTAAAAGTATTTTGCCGAACAGAAATGATTTAACCCAATGTTAATCAAAGACTCTGTCTTTGTCATATTTAACCAGAAAGATGGATGAGATGAGTTTTTGGAGACTAATGATAACAAAGAGGTCTCTGATTTAATCTTGTGGAATATATTTAGAGTTGTAATGCAAAGACTGTGTCTGTTACGGAGGAGGTCCCTGCTCCACCTCCTCCGCGCCACCAGAGGGAACCGTCACCTGAATACTAGTCTCTGTGTTTACTATATCTCCCATCATGCCTCGTACCTGGGACTGGTTACTTTCTGTATGGACACCTGAACCTCATTAGCTTGTGTATTTAAACCCTATGCCTAACAGCACTCTTTGCAAAGTTTTGTTTTTGTCTAGCAACGATTCTGAGCGTTTACACTACCTTGTTGGATTACCTGTTTTGATTCTGGACTGTTTTGTAGATTATTCGTTTGTTTGCTGCCTACCCTGATATTCGATTGTATTTGGATTTACTGACTGTTTGCTGAGTGCCCAGATGCCAGACTATGTTTGATTTATATGATTCTTGCTGCCTGCCTCCGACCCTTACCTGTTCATTGACTACGCCTTTGCCCTGCCTCTTATATACCTGTTACTGTTGTTGACCCTGCCTGTCTAACTATTCTATTAAAACGCTGCAAATGGATCCTCGTGTCTCTGACCCTTCATTACAGTGTCATCGCAAATATCTGTGCAGTTTTGTTTTTAAGTAAAGCCTGCTATATCTATCTCCATGTCTTCCCAATATTATGGGTGCACGATGACAGGAGGGACACTGGCACATTTATTTTGGTCTGGTTTTGTATGATTTTGTATGTCTAATTTTTTTTCATTGTTTTCAAGCACACACAAAGTTAATATTCAACCTGATTACAATCTGCTATTTTCAGCTTTTCTGCTGTGATGGAAACTCTCTCTCATGCTCCTCGGCAGGCTCTAATGGTAGACAGGGTTGCAGCCAAAAAGCTAATACTCCTTAATTAGAAATCTTCACAAGCCCTTTCTTTTCAAAGATGGTTAAATGAGACGTTCTATATTATCCAGAAGGAACAACTATGTTTTAATGAACTCTGGAACCTTTCTTGAGCCTTTTGGAAGAAGTTTAATGATGACGTTCTGTAATCTTGACCGTTTTTTCTTCTACTGTGTTGTTTTCTTCCATTTTGCTTTTGTATTTGTTAGCACTTTAAAAAAACTTTAATAAAATAAATCAACATAAAAACAACTTGCGATGTTAAAAAGCACAGAACTAGACTATTGCTGTATTCGCAATTAGTTATAATATAATGTTATCAAATCAAATCTTTTCGTCTGTTCTTTCGTCCTTTTATCTGAGAGTGGGGGGGGTTCAGACACCGGCCATACAGGCTCCAAGCAAGATATATGAGAACAATAAAGCAGGCAGTTTCCGACACCTCATCTGAACTGTGCAGGAGATGAGGGCTGTACGTGTGTGTGTGGCAGTCAATACTCATAGCCCTTTACTGATAATGCCTCTTGTAATGAGGCTTATTTCAAAGCAAATGGGAGTAGAACCAAATGAATCTTGTCTTAGCCTTCACACAGCCATTGAGGGTCTTGTGTTGGTGCACTTCAGTACATAAACACCACAAACCTGCCGCTCAACAGCCGACGCAGTGATCCGACTGTGGTCAATACATTATTATTAACATTTTTTTGCGGGGGAGCAGGGTGGCTGTGAGCCATTGTGATGGGAGTGAGACTTAAACAAGTTTTGAGAGAAGGGACGGATGTGCGTGTTTGAGTGTATTCACAGGTGACCATGCTGTTCATCTTAGCGGGTTAGTGGGTAATTAGTTGCTCTCTTCCCTGTCCTGTGTTCTCACAGCTGATGACTCTTATGACATAGTGACCAGCAGCCTTCCTTGACCTTTTCCTCAGCCCATATTAAACTCAATTCGGAGCATGTGTTCTTCTGCTAACCTTTTCTCAGGTCTGCAACGTGAGAGGAGGCCTGTGGCCATTGCTGTTCCCATCAACACAAACTCGTATGCTCCTTTCCATCAGACACTCTTATAATGGATAAATGCTGAAATGCTGAAAGTGACACGTTCGGTAGGGACTGGAATAAGGAATATGTCTGTCATTTCACCTCTACATGAAAAAAAAACCTGAAATTTTATTTTGTTAAAAAAGTGACTATTTCTGGATCATTATGATTTTTTATATTGCTACAATTAAGCACATTTCCACAAATTCTTCAAGAGGTGTAAACACTGAAGAAAGAAAGTTGTCTTCTATGAGAAATGTAGATGCATTCAAGTAAAAATTCCACAGCAAGTTCTGAGCATCAGCGTAGCAGTCAGCAAACCACACAACATTTTTACAGTCCTATTAAATGTAACCGTCAGGGAATCCAGTGTCTGGGCCTGGCACAACCCAAATCCACATTTAGACTCCCCATCCACCACACAGAAAAATGTGCATCATGTAATAGCCTAATTATTTTCAATGATGAAATCTGTAGCTATTAGTTTAAGCCTCTTATTGCATTCCGGCCACAAAACACTCATTATTTCAGCCGCCTGAGAATTGAGGGCTTATGCCAATGTACAGCGGAAACTCCTGGGATTTTGTGACTCTGGCTAAAACAGGAAGATAAAACATATAACAAAGTTATGACATAAACTGTGGTCGAGGAAAACGT